>JAFMOD010000319.1:3529065-3584477 GCA_019802435.1 Corydoras maculifer | reverse complement strand
AAGGGACATAGTGGTTAGCATGTTCGCCTTTCAGTGCAGGTTCAAATCCCAATCTTGTTCTCCATGTTCTCCACATGTTGGTTTTCTCTGGGTTTTCCAGTTTCCTCCCACAGTCCAAAAACTTCGACTCAAAGTCTATTGACTCCTCTAAATTGCTCCTGTATGTTGTGTGAGTGTGTGCCCAGTGATAATTTGGCACGCTGTCTTGGGTGTATCTTTCCAGCGCCTGAAATGCTCCCTCCTGGGAATGAGGACTCTAGTATAGGAATTAGTGGAACGTTATTAAGTTATTATTTCTAATAAATGGTATAACAATTTTACCCTTTAGCTTTATGGCCAATGTGAGGAATATGATATGTATTTTATTTTTTGTCAAGCGTGGTGTAGAGACGTTTGACAGTCACAGCAATGTATTAAGGAGAAATCTGAACAACTCAAATCTCAAATTAATAATAGCCAAATATATATATCGTTAGCAGTATTATGAAAGGTTTGTATTAACACTGCTGCTTAGACCATTTTGTGATTTAAAATTTAAGTCAAAAATGGGGTTGAGCTTAGAGACTGTGCAAGCCAATGTATTTTAATCACACAAAAAGTGTCATGGTGTGGAAGGGTCACCTGTAATTGTTACCAAAATGGAGACTTACATTTTTTGAAAATGTCTTCATGAGAACTAGATATTGAACCCAAATCATAATAAAACAGGTTGGACGTTCTCATACTTTTGACCATATGGTGTATACATTACACAAGACAATGCTGAGAGTTATTATTAGAAAACAGAAACATGAAAGTGCAGCATCTGGTCCATAAGTCACTAAGCAGTGATGACAAATACTGAAAAGGCCATGCGGAGCTCAGCAACCTCCATCAGGCATTTGGGTGGGGGTGGGGGTGGGGGTGGGGGTGGGGGTGGGGTCGGTTTCGCTGGACACTAATCATTTGAGCATGTGCAGTGTGGAGCTAAAGCATGTGGATTTGCACTGTTTTTAATCATACAGTGAGATGTGTGCATAACGCATTAGGGTTTCTGTTCAAATCAACCGGGCAGTGTGTGGAGCAATAATTTACTTCGATTGTCAGCATGCTTTTACTCTCATGCACTTCACTAAAACAGTGTGAACTAAGGCTATGTCCACACAACTTTTGGCTTTTTATCATATCCCTTTTATGTTTGTTCCCACAATATTCTTATGATTTCTAAGTGGAAATTCTCTTGCAGTTTCTAACTTTTTACTTACAATGTATTGTTTCCTGCCCACCGATGATTTGGCGCTATATCCTGTGTGTCTACCCAGCGCCCGAAATGTTCTCCCCTGGATGAGTATAGGGAACACCCAGCGACCCTTGTAGAGGATTAAGTGGAGAATAATGAGACGAGATGGGATGTATTCTTTTTGTCATTTATGGTGTTTTCTGTAGCCCGGTTATACAAACTGCTCGCGGTTCAATCAAATCACTTTATTACTCCTCAAACCCTAAGCACAAATACTAAACCAAGACCAACAAGCCAGTTACAAGAGAAATAGTTCTGCTATATATACAGTAACTTAGGATTGACAGCTTTCTTTTAATTTTCTTAAATGTTTAATTTGTGTGTAAACTTGCTGACAGAGCGAATGTAGAAGCAAATTAGAAGATCGACATATGTGTGTTAGCTTTCTGCAGTGATGAGCAAATGGTCTTAGGCATGTGTTTTTTTAATTCTAGTTAATGTACTGTCCATTTTTTGTTGTTGTTGTTTGTTGTTTGGCTTATCTTTCGCTCAGGACACAGATTGCAGGGTCATGTGATTCAGGTTTTTGTAAGTTCAGATAATGTGCTATAATTAGTTTTTACATTTTTTTTTAGAAAATATTACTTTGGACACAGAATAACACAGAACGATACTTCATATGCCTGTGGTTTGTCATACCTGATCATAACGCCTATATACAAATTCTCTGTATTGTATTACAAACTTCCAGTTGCAATCCAACCTGCTCGGAATTTGAAACCTTTAAAGTGTCTATATATTTTAGGCAATATAATGTAGATCAAGATGACTGAGTGAAGTGCATCTTTCTCGTAGTTCCTTCGAGCTCGGAGGAACGGGGAAGGAGAGGTGAGGTGGGGGCTCCGCAGAGAATCCTTTGTGCTCAAATCACAACCAGATGGAGGGAGAACGTCCAAACAGGAATGAGTGCATGTCTGCAATTTTAAGCAATTTGTCAGATTTTAGGGTTCTCCCCCCTAGAACCACCTGATAGACAAATAAAATCCTCCTTGCACCCGGCCAGTAATTTGAACCATGCTGGTATTTCCATCCCCCAATTGTTTCAGTGGCATGGTCTCAGAGGACAAGCCTGGGGTGAACATCAGCCAGCAACTATAATCTGCATTAGTAACAATAAGCAATTTTCCACCACTTCAAAGATAAGGAGACTGCTATATCCACCCAGCAGCATATGTATCACACATGCTCTTTATGTTTAAAAGCATAAGGTCACAGTCTGAAAGTGGTCGGTGCGCCTAGTGTGAGAGTACAGCATCTGCTGGAGTTCCTCCCAAACTATAAGTAGTGAATATAAAATGTCATTTATAAGTTATAATAAATGAAGTTTAAATAGTAACTGTATTAAAAGATGCATGGTTGTGTGGTGGTTAATCATGTGTTATCTAGCTGCACAGTATTCAAAGGTCTCAGTAATCAGTAATACTTTAATCAGAGAATTAGTAATACTGGATCATGGTAATAATTAATCCCTGTGTGTGTGTGTGTGTGAGAGAGAGAGAGAGAGAGAGAGAGAGAGAGAGAGAGAGAGTGTACACATATGTGCACTTGTGGCTTAAATATAAATAATGTTGGGTTCATTGTGGAGACATCTAAGCGCAAACTTTTATCCCCAAATTGTACAGTGACAGTCATAAGTTTGAAAACACCCACGTCTTGCTTCATTGTTTATTTGCTCAACTTACCATATAGATGAAATTTGTAGTTTTACAATTACAATTACTGTAGACCATCTGTTTTATTTTGTTTTCTTAGTCCCATGTTTTCCATTGGTCAGGACCATCACAGAACAGGTATCATTTGGGTGGTGGATTGTTTATTGTCAGTTCTGCAGTGAAACTGATGTGGTGAGGGGGTTTTAGTTCAGCAGTGCTGCTATAGTTTTATTTAAACACCTCAGAGACACTGGGATAGGAATAATGCAGAAACCAAATAATACCTGCTCTGTGGTGATACTATTGAGGTCCTGACCATTAGAGAACTAAATAAAGGGGACATACACAGCATGAACTGTAGAACACAAACAGAGGGACTACAGTCTGGAATGGAAAAATCATTATATTTATGTTTTTTTAAGACCTGTGGTTTATCGGACAAAGTGTAACATTTTGATCCTTTGATTTTGGTCCTTTTATTTTTTACCCAGAAGTCTACATGCATATGTGTAGCAAAATGTGTGTCTGACCGAGTAACATATACATGCTTAACATTCAGAATATGCAAATTATTCGTATCTGTATGCACATGAGTGTGTGTGCATATATATGTGCATGCTTTTAAGTTGATGTGTGCATGTTTGTCCATAAGTCCCTAAAGCAGTTGGCACAGACCATCTGCACTAAAATCGCTACAACACACAAAACCAACTGGACTTTTCAGTGCATTTTATTATGTCTACAGTGTGTTAGTTTTGCATACATACCATGGTCAGTGCTTGTTAGTTTATAGTTTACGTCTCACAATGAAGAGAGAGCAATGTAAACATTAACGCTACCCCAGACACATGTCAGCTCTGGAACGTTGACACCCCCCACTCTGCTTTGCAGTATATGATCCATGTTCAACATTTTTAAGAGTTATGGCCAATGAATTAGAAGCTGTGTATTCACTAAGACATTCTAACATGTGACAAACTAATAAAGGTTGATTACATGTCCAGATGGTAAAGCATTATTTGTCACATAGGAGGATGTGTTTAGCTTCAAAGACTCATGGAGAGTGTTTTACAGTGTTTCCAGGTGTCAATTGAATTTGCACATACAGCATATGGGCAGCAATCTACATTCTCATGGTGAACTTCCCTTCTAGGCCAGTTATTAGGTATTAAATAATTGGATTAAGTAGCTGATTTGGGAAAAACTTGTATCTTTAAACCTTCCTATTTTCTTGTCATGCATCATCGACTTAATCATACACTGCAATTGCAGAGTGGGGGGTTTACCTATACCTATCCAGGGGAGACCATTTCGGCCGCTGGGCAGATACACCCAGGGTAAGGCACCAATCTATTGCTGGGCACTCATGCATTCACTCATTTATTTATTTATTCATTTGTTATCTTCTGCTTAATCCTCTACTAGGGTTGCGGGAGGTTCCCCATGCCCATCCAGGGGAGAAAGTTTCGGGCGCTGGGCAGATACACACAGGACATGGTGCCAATCCATCACTGGGCACATACTCACTTACTCACACAGATACACACTATATGGGGCAATTGTCAAAAGTGCATTTTCTGTTTCCTCATTTTTTGGCCAACCCTGTATTGTAAAGTGCAGCAGAGTGGCATAATAATCAGAGCTGGGGATCCAGGTTTTAATCTGATTTCCATGTTCTCCCCGTGTCTGTGTGGGTTTCCTCCAGAGATTTTTTTTATTTTATTTTGCGGAGTTCATGTTGTCTTTTCAATTGATTTTAACTAAATATTTTACAAGCTATACATCATAATGTTGGCAGGATATTAATTATATAAAATAATCTAGTTGCTGAGGTCAGTATATAATCTGGAGAACAGATACAGTGTCTCAGAAAAGAACACAAGAAGCCTTAAAGAATAAATTTCAGCAGAGCAGTGTGTGTGGTGTGTTAGCATTTTTGGAGTCATAGGGGTTTAAATCCCAGAATGCAACGTTGAATTCTTTTAACATATGGCACCTCAGGAAAGGGGTGGTTGACCTCTGACTTTTCTGGGGGTCCCACGAGAGGGTCTTGCCGGCTATGCCATCATCACTCGTAGCAAGTTTGTTAGAAACTGGTAGCGCAATCACTCTACATCTTCTTACCTTTCTAAAAGAATGTGGACTGTCTTCTTGCCTTTTATTGTCTAAGCAGTGTCTTTCTCTTTTCTCTTTTAGTCTCTGTTTCCGCCTCCCATTCAGTGCCATACATCATTTTCCACACATGTGATCCATTAAGGTAGAAGCAAGAGAAATCACAGGAAGTGGTCCCACTGAAAAACGTGTTATCCCACTTTCGACTGTTTCCAGAGGCTGCGTATGCCATGGGTCCCCTTCACTTCCTCCCTGGGTGATTTTCTGACCATTAGGATGTGAACGCTGTCAGATGTCACTGAGTGCTGGTTTCAACAATGCTAACATGTAGTGGTAATAATGGAGCAAAGCACCAGCTGAATTCATTTTGGACAAACCATTTCCCTTCTTTTCCTGAAGTCTAATAAGTTGATGGGTTCACTGTTTTTTGAGTCAGTGAATGGATATGAAAATGCTCATACAATTATTGGTTTAATTTAGAAGTTCAAATTAACTGGAACTGGGAGAAACTTCTCTGGATGAGGACAAATATTTATTTTGTCCCATGCAAAGTGACTTCTCAAGGAACATTGATGTAGATTTAAAAAAGAAATAGCATCTAGTGATCCCAAAATCTCAAAAAAAAGTTTTCTTAGTAGATTCCATCTCCATGCCAACATATTACTTTATTGAAGACTTTCCACATAAAGATCATTTCTGCTAATACTAAAAATGCCAATGTTGAGAGTTTGGAGCTTTAAACTGATTTTGACCATTAGAGAACAGAGAACAAACAGGGAACAAAACAAAAGAACAGATGTACTACAAGTTCCATCTTTAAGTGAAGAAAATAGACAATATGCAAGAAGGAGGTGTGTCCAAATTTTTGACTGGTAATTTACCAGGATATTAAAATTTCAAATCTCAATTTGGCAAGAATCTGGAATATAAATAGGATATAAATCCGATTAACACATAATGGTTTCCTGAAAATAAAATAAAGCCTCTGCCCTGCCATAACGTTTTAGATTTAAATGATTTAAACCCAATCAAAAACCCGTGTGTTGAGTTATGAAGTATTCCATAAGAATGGAATCATCTTGGGCTCAGGATGATCAAGAGAGAGATTCTGTAAACAGGAGTGGTCCTAATTTCTTGTCTTTTATTCCCAGGCTTTTAATTTGTTACAGAATTCAACCCAGTGCTGCTTTTATTCATGTAGAATTAAATAGATAAGAGAAAATAATTGTGGCACATGTGGTTTTGTTAAAAATAATTATTTCTTGATGAACGACTGTTCTTAGAATACATATATACATACTATTCAATAAATGTTGGACTTTTAAGTTTTAACAGGTTTTTTTTTTACTTTAAAGCCAAGGGGATTGAGGTGGCTTTATAATCAAAGTAACATCATCTTAAACAAGATTCACTGACTTAAAACAAACCCTAAACTATCCCTGTGTCTTATGAACCCTTCAGAGGAACCATTCATCTAACAAAATATAATCAAGCCAGCATGACCCTTGTCAGTAACAACCATTGATCGAAAAGGAAGCCCAGGACAGGTGCACTTTTCCGAAGCGACCAAGGCCTCTAATTGATGACTTTGCCGATATCAAAGGCTGGAATAATAACAGCCCAGGGCAGTCTAGTGAGACCAAGTGATCCTAGGGGTGGTATTGGTTGAGGAAGGGTCTGAAGGTCAGGCCAAAGAGTGAGAACACGCCCACAGGCTCCGCTGGACCACAAAATTAGGCAGGGTGTGTGTGTGAATAGGACAGCTGCATTAGGCTGAATAGGAGATCTCTTTGTTTTTTGTAAGAGATTTTGTAAAAATCTGAGACCAATTAACTATTTTTGTGTCCCAAGAGAACTTTTTAAACATATTTTAAAAACTTTGGAGTTGAAGAAATTGGAAGCAGCTTCATTTGATGAAAGGGCTGAAGTTTTGATTGAGCATTTTTTTAGAATTAAGTGTTAATTTTAAAATGTAAAGTTCTGAAAAAGATTACTAGAGTGTATAGTGGGATGGGAGTGAAGATACTGACTACATACATACATAAAATTAAGCCAAAGTGCAGTGAAACACACACAAATACACACACTGGTGAAGTGAGCACACATGCCCTGTACACGGCGCCCGGGGAGTAATTGGAGTTAGGTGCCTTGCAAATGCCATACAGAGGTTTATTGTGAAGGATCGACAGGTTGCATGGAGCCCACATTTAACTTGTAGTTAACATCAATGAAACCTTTACTCAACTAAACAAATGGAGGTAATCTACTTTATACAGCAAATCTGAGAACAGGGAAAGTCCACGGAGATCAGGATTCGAACCAGGATCCACAGCGCTTAGAGACAGACATGCTAACCACTAAGCCACCAGCCACCCTTAAATTAATATGTTTTAGTGAAAAAAAAAATCCTGACAATTTTCTGCTTAATCTTCTTCTAAAGAATCGAGAATTCTCCATGCCCATCCAGGAGAGAACATTTTGGGCAATGGGCAGATTCACTATATATCACTGGGCACACACAATATATGGGGGCATTTTAAATAGAGGAAGTTTAGAGCCTTTTTATGTTCTTGAATCCATGTTTTGGTCCGTGTAAGAAAACGAGAATTTGGAGAGACTCATGTGGACACGGGGAGAACATGGAATCACCCAGATTCGGATTCAAACCTGGATACCCAGCAGAGAGGTGGACATGTTAAACACGTATTAAGACCCTGAACCAAAGTAAGAAACAAAAAAATCTGTGTACTCTTTAAAAATGTATTTAATTACACCATCAAGCATGCAGTTTTAAGGATTCAAGGATTCTATGATTTTTATTGTCACATCACCTAGTTCTGGGGTACTGGTGAGTAAAAAACTTATGAGCAAGTGCCCACAACTGTGCCAGGTACCTTTTATAGGGAAAGGCACCTGATATTCAGTTTTCAAGAGACAACGCTAAATTCATGAGTATTGTCGTAGATCCTAAAGCTTCTTTAATAGAAGAAAGCAAACGGACTGAGGAAAGAGCAGTGACTTCCCAACGCTTTCTTTTCTAATGTTATACATTTTCCTTATTCCCTTCTAAACCGTAGTTTTTTATTTATTTTTTTAGAAATGTTTGTCTGTTGTTGTCCAGCGAGGCTGTTTGGAGACTTTCCGGAGGGTAGACATGTTTTGAGTGACCTCTGACCATGGGGGGCTGGGCATATTATTAGATAGATATAGAATAACGGAGCTGCCGCTGACCCCGTTTCGACCCATGCCTTCAGTCCTACATGGTGGCCGATGGTGATGGTTCTGGTTGATCTTCACCTGTCAAAGCAAAACTCCTGACCAGAGGATTTTAGAGTTGTTGAAGGAAACCAAAACACAAAAGGGAAAGAAAAACAAGCTGCATAAATGGGTTTCTTAGAAGCATGCAGATGCTTCACAGAACAGAAATCTGCAACTGACACACAGATTTGTAAAGTGTCTCTGAATAGTCAAAGTAAATCTACATCTATTATCAGTTTTTTAATTTCCTTCCATTACCAATGTCTTTGTAAATACAGAAATAGGGCGTGTAATGTACATTATTAATTTTCATGTGACCTGAAGTACAATATGTAGGGAACTGCCACCCAATTACGGAGCCATTTAGCTGTAAAAACAATTAATAAATAAAACTAATACCACAGTGAGTGCAGGAGTAGGGTGGTTAGTATGTTCACCTCTTAGCACTGGGAATCCAGGCTCGAACCCAATCTGGGTGGAGTTTCCATGTTCTCTACATGTCCATGTATGTTCCTCTGGGTTCTCCGGTTCCCTCCCACAGTCCAAAAACATAGATATATAGGGGAAATTGCCCCTATATAGTGAGTGTGTGTCTAGCGATGGATTGGTGCCCTGTCAGTTATATCTGCCCAGAGCCAGCAATATTCTCCCCTGATAAGGCATGAGGAACCATCTCCTCCCCGTAACCCTAGTACAGGATTAAGTCAAGATAATGACTATATTTTGTAACAACACTCTGAGTATTCTTAGAGTATCAGTGACCACAGTACAATGAGATAACTATTAATGACAACTTAATGAACAGTTTGGTGTGGCTCAAGTCCAGCGGAAAAACAAATGATCATTACATATGCTTTTTAAAATAGATTTTTGCAAACACACTTTAAATTCAAGTGCCAGCATCTCCTTATTTTTAACACATAGCATTTTCACTACAAATAATAAAATATAAGCAAGTCAGAAATTCTTTTAAAAAATTTTTACAAATCTTGTTTCAAAGAATAACATTTTTTTTATGTATTAATAATCTAGTTTTTAGAACCTTTTTCTATTTAAATCTTAGCAGGGTACATGTACTTACTATATAGGCGGATCATTTTACTGAATTTTTGACACACATTTTTTTCAGTGTTTTTAGAAACACATTAAGAACATTAAGACACATCTCTTACATTTCATCCAAACACAGTTGCTGTAAATGATCTATTTTTTTAATTACAATTTTTCCATTGATCAGGATTGGACCCTTGTTAACTTACTGACGTGTGGTGTTGTAAGTTACATTACATTTACAATGTCATTTAGCAGACACTTTTATCCAAAGTGACTTACAAATAAGAACAAGTTATAAGTGGTTTGGAATAAAATCTTCGGCATAAGGACTGAATGTAAATATAAATGTAGTTTGGAAAATCTCTATAGTAATGCCCATGTTTTTGAAATAGGACACCCAACATGCTCACATTTTCAGAATAGTCAGGAGTCTGCTTATATTTGGCCACTAGTAAATCTTGCATTGAGTAGTAGTTGTTTAGTTCCAACTATCAGTAACTCTGTAAGATGAAACTCAGTGGTTTTAAATCCAGAGCTGTTTAACACTGCAGTGCTGTTGCACATTGTTTACTGAGTTCTTTGAAAAAAGGAGATGACAGACAATCTATCTCTCTCTTTCTCTCTGACACACACACACACACACACACACACACATACAGACACACGCACACACACACACACAGCTGAATGATGACTAAGTCTGTCAGCACTGATAAAGCTTCCCCTCACCTCCTTTGTTCCAGTTTCTGTTTGTCTTGAGGCTTCTTACATAGCATTCTAACATCTACACTGTATGTCCAAAAGTATGTAGTAAACATAGTGTATTTATTAAGCTTAGATTGATTAAGCTCATATTAGTTCATGTAGGCAGTAAAGTTTGAATCAGCAGCATACAGATCTGTTTATGGCAAGTATTTGCTTCCTGCTTTCTTGGTTTGGGATTTGGGTGGAAATCTTTATTGACAGGAAGAGATTCGTGTTTTTAAAAAGCTCACTTCAGAAGATTGAGCCAATGGCAACCACAATAAAGAAAATAAACTTCTAGACTCTTAGACTGATCTGAAAAACATTAATTTATCCATTCAGTTTTTTCTGCTTACTCCTCTACTAGAGTCATGTTGGGTTCCCCATGCCCATCCAGGAGAGAACATTGGGAAGTGGGCAGATACACTCAGGCCAGGCACCAATCTATCGCTGGGCACACACTCACTTACAATCACATACACACATTATATAGAGATCATTTAAAGAAGTCAATTTACCCTGAACACAAGTTTTTGGACTGTGGGAAGCAACTGGAGAATCCACCCATATTGGGATTTAAACCTGGATCCCCAGTGCTGAGAGGTGGACGAGCAACCAATAAGCCACCATGCCACCCCAATCCTAAATCCTTATATTTTATTATATCAAAGGGGGCAACAAAAAGTGTAGGTATAATGTGTAGGTGTCCATATACTTTCGTCTATAAAGTGTTTTTCTGTTCAGAAATAACAATGTACTTTGACCAGGGGTGAACATGTATTTACATAATACTGTACGACTCTAGAGTCTGCTTTGTTCAGGTATGTTTTGACCTTCCAGCTGATCTTTTCTTGTAAACAGTGTATGGAAAGGTGTATGTAGGGAAAGATGGAGGGTAGGAAGGGGGGCTACCTGTTGCCTGAAACAGTTGTGCTATTATGTGCATCTCCCCAGGGAGGCTGCGAGCTTGTTCCACTGCTGCTAAAAGTCTTGGCTACAGAGCCAAAGGCACATCTGGTCTATTTGAAGGGTGCAGATGCTGCGCAAAACTTTCTCCTTCAAACGTTTTGTCTGAGCATCACCGCTCAGCTGGAAACCACAGTAAAGCCAGCAATATGTAAGCAGGCACTGCTTCACATCCACGACTTTCCACTTTCAACGTGTGCATGTATATACACCTTATGACCCAATGTTTGTGGGCACCCAACACGCGCATATGAGCTCAGTGGATAATTATTTATATGGAGATGTTTCTCTTTAATAGCTGTAAAAGTAATTCAACCTTTAACGAGATTTGTGTCAATATAAATTTCATTAAATGGTTGAATCATCGTTCGGGTTGTCAGTAATTTAGTCTGGGTAATATAAAAGTAGGAGTATAAGTCTTCTTAACTCATCTTAATCCACTTAATCCTCTACTAGAGTCGTGGGGGGTTCCCCATGCCCTCCACAGAAGAACAGTTTGGGCACTGAGTGGCTACACCCAGGACAGGTCGCCAATCAATCACTGAGCACACTCATTCACAGACACACATTATATAGGGGCAAATTAGAAATGGCAATTTCAAGCAGCCACTTCACCTTGAATCCATGTTTAGTCTAAAATCTCTGAAATGTTCCTTTTACTCACTAAGTCTCCTCAGTAACTCTGTTATTTAACAGACTGGAACGTAACAGATCCAGCTGGTTCTAAATGATACGATCCTACGTATGTCCGTCTGTTTCCTTTTGACTTCTAACCCAAGACTGTAAACAGCAGGTTTCCAGGCAACATGAGGCACGATTTCACACCCACACATACAATTTGGAAAACAACTGAAGGTGAATTCCATTGGCCGGTGACCTGTTCCACAGTCCATCGAGCTCACTGGCAGACTTTGTGTAGCGAAGTTAAAAGAAAGATCGTAGGAAGGGTTCCACTTGACTCCAGAAAGCCATTGCGCTAAAGCATCAACCTTCTCCCTGCTGTTCAGACCCAGTTGGAAAACTCTGTGTGGAATGTCGTCTGCTGACCATCTGCAATGGCCATTTTCCTGCCAAATCCATCTAAACTTCATCGTCTAATGATGGCAGCCTGCCAGTTCTGACAGTCATCCAGCCGTGCATCCATTCATCCATCCATCTGCACAGAATAAACACAGTCGAGAAAGTGGCTCAAGAAACACAACTATTTGTATATAATGGAATATGTTTCAAATAAAATTGAGGTTCTCTCCTAATCTGCTCTCATTGTCTTTTCCACCTTTCCTTTGTGCTCTTTCTGAGCATATCGTGGAGCATTAAGGCCTCAGATTGGCCGTGCTCCAGCTTTCACATCTGTTCAACTGCTGGGCTTCCTTGCATTTATATTTTCATAGTTGCTGAGCTGTTAGCTCCGGATTCGCACCACCTCCACCCTGTCCTCCTCTCACACTTTTAACAACTTCTATTCATATCTTTAAAATTGTTGTAGCACACATTTAATAAGAGATATTTCAGTTAGGAAAATGAAACTTTACATCCTGGGTTTCACTTTCCTAAATCAAATCCCAGCAAATCACAACAGTCTCTTAAAAAAGGGCCCAGGCCTAATTTTGGGGGATGGGGGGTGACATCATATTGTGGCTATTAAATCTTGAGTTACTGCAAAAGGAACAAAGAGCAACACCATTTGCCCCAGACAATGAATTTTATAAGTTAGTAGATTCTAAAGGACCTAATAATTAGTAAGGCCATGCTGTTCTGCCAAATTAGCTCCAATATTTTATTATATTCTCCAGTATATTCTGTGATAATTGTCATGATGGGATCTGCCTTTCTTCACTATCAAATTTTTTGCTTCCATATATGGGTGTTAATTACCTAATTTACCTAGACACGATCATGAAACTCTAACACCAGTGGTTGCACATTAGTTATGTACAAATTATCTCAACTTATCTCTTTATATTCTGCTTAATCCTCTACTATGGTTGCATGTGGAGGATACAAGGCATTGGGATACAAACCTGGATCACCACGCTGAGAGGTTAACATGCTGAACACTAGTAAGTTCCCAATAGCACTTACAGTTTGTCTCAAATGTGTTGAATGGGGTTGAAGTCAATTTCTGAGGAAGTCTAATTTTTTCATTCATCCATTCGTTCATTATCTTCTGCTTAATTCTTTACTGGGGTCACAGGAGGAGAACGTTTCGGGTGCCAACACAGGGCACCAATCTATTGCAGGGCACACTTACTCACTCACACAGACACACACACACACACACACACACACACACTCTATATGGCACAATTTAGAGAATTATTAGAATTACAATTTAGAGATTAAATTCACCTTGAATTCATGTCGTTGGACTGTGGGAGGAAACCAAAGAACCCGGAAAAATCCCACACGGAGAACATGGAAACTCCACAAAGATTACGATTCAAACCTAGAGCCCCAGTGCTGATGTGTGAACCACTAAGCCACCGTGCTTCCCAATGTCAAGCATTTTCCTGGAGGGTAAATCACATAGGCTGAGGTACAATAATGCCAGAACTGTTCCCAAAACGTTGAAGCCATACTGTTATTCAAAACCTATCCAAAATAGTAAATCAGTGGCCACACTACATATATTCTTATAATCAATGGTACATTGTTTGTGCAATGTTTAATTGACTTTACCTTTCAAAAACGCTATTTTACAAAAGCTATTTTTGTATATTTGTATTATAGTAGGTGAATCGGGTAACTTTCTGGATCTGAGGACTTTCTTATGGTATCATTAAATAAAAAAATATCAAACAATAAAAGAAGAGGAATTAAAAACATATTTCCATTAACTTTGCCTAATCAGCCACTGTTTGCCCCAGCACAACTCTCTGGTTCCCTTGTTTTCACACCCCTCTTTCTCACCCCCAAACCCTTGGGCTGGTGCCAGCTCTGCACTGTGTTTGAACCTGCCCTGAATGGCAACAGCGGCTCAGCCGAATGCTCCTCACTGTGTTGAGAGTGGAGGGAGAGGGCTTCAGCCTGAACTGTTGACCTTCTTCACACACTCTGCGTCTGTTGTGGGCTCTGGGAGGTACAGGGTGGGTCACAGCAAGCTGTGATGGGGACTGCGAAAAGCAAGAGAGAACTGGGGGTAGCCAGGAAAAGGAAAGCGGCTGAGTCTGGTCATTTTTGCCCAAAGAGAGGGAGTACCAACCAAAAATCAACTTAAAACTGACGAACAGACAACGATTAACAGATGGTCATGGCTTAATCATAAAGACATTTAAAACTGAATTCATTGCACCTCATTTTCTTGACTGTTTAATCCTCTACTAGGTTCACAGGGTGGGGGGTTCTCCATGTCCATCCAGAGGAGAACATTTCAGTCGCTCTACATACAAGGTGACAATCTATCAAGGGGCACTCACTCACACAGACACACACACATACACACATAGACATACAACCACACTATATCAGGGCAAATTAGAGCATTTGATTAACCTTAAATCCATGTTTTGGACTATGGAAAACTCACCGGACACATGGAAAACATATGCCACTATGACATATGAGTTAAGAGTCTTTATTCTAAAGAAACTATAGCAGGGCAGCACAGTGGCTTAGTGGTTATATGTTCGCCTTTCAGCACTAGGGATTCTCGGTTTAAATCCCATTTTGGGTAGAGTTTCCATGTTCTCCCCGTGTCCGGGTTCTCCGGTTTCCTCCCACAGTTCAAAAACATGTATTAAGGTCAATTAAATTTTCCAAATTGCCCCATATAGAGTGTGTTTGTGTATCTGTTTGTGTGTGTGAGTGTGTGCCCAGTGATAGATTGGCACCCTGTCCTGGGTGTATCTGCCCAGCATCCGAAACATTCTCCCCTGGATGGGCATGGAGAACCCTCTCCCCCCCCCCGCGACCCTAGTACAGGATAAAGAGGAAGATAATGGATGGATGGATAAAAACTATAGCAGTTTTCATGTCATGCACAAGTTGTGATTTAACATTTTAACTGGCAGCCTTCAGACTGAAACCTAAAGATAGACTGGCATCAGATCGAATCTGCAAATTGCTTTCTGACGGTTTTGTCTTTATATTATTTAGTAGCAGAGTCAAGCTACAATTTCAAATAATTAAATCACATCCAAAACCAAACATGCTGTAGATGCAGTAAATGATGATAGAAGCCATAAAATAAACAAAACAGCATTGTGAGTCAGAAAGAGGACGCATGAATAAATTCATGAACGCAACGGGTCAAGAGCCAGAAGACATGATGTGAATAAAGATAGCAGAAGAAAACCTTTGAAACTGCATTTCAAATTGTCTTCTTCATCTTGTTTTGAAACTTGTCTTGCGAACAATTGTTCCCAGATGTACCATCTCTGATGCGATCATGTTTACAGAGGCTGTTCTCACTGTGGGAGGTGCCACCGGCTTAGAACAACACTACCCACAACCTATGGATTTAAAGGATTCTTGTGTGATACACCGTATAGTTAAAATGATGTGGTAGACAGTGGCTCTTGTGTCTCGTGGTATATGTTAGTTGACTTAGTTCCAGTGAAGTGTAATGTTTCCTGTACCAGCCCATCTACAATCCATAAAAACAGGGTTTCAGGAGTTTGGTCTGGAGGAGTTCCAGTGACCTGCATAGAACCATGACCTTGACCTCACAGAACAATTTTGGAATAAACTAAAACATCAATTCCCAATTAGGAGTAAGTTACAATGTCAGGGCCTCGTACTGAATGTGAGCGGCAACTGGCAGCCTGTAAAAAAATGTTGTGAAGTCACATTGGCTCGTATGGATTGATTGAATGCTGGAAGTTCAGGTTTTAATCCCGATCTGGGTGGATTTTCCATGTTCTCCCTGTGTCCACATCGGATTTCTCCAGGTTTTCCGGTTTCCTTCCACAGTCCAAAAACCTGGATTGAAGGTGAATTGGGTGCTCTAAATTGCCCCATATAGTGTGAGTGGGCCTGAAACGAAGGGCACGTGGGAGGAAACCCGAGAAGCTGGAGGAAACCCACGTGGACATGGGGAGAACATGGAAACTCCACCTAGCTCAGAACTCGAACCTGGATCCCCAGTGCTAAGCCACCACGCCGGCCTGCAGCCATGTCGTTTATTAAAATAATATCAACCTTTAACCTGCTCACGGGGCGCTTTAAATCAAACTGTTTATCCTGGTTTGAACCAGATTTAAAAGAACTGGTGCAAGATTACAATTCAATGGAAATTAGCATTGGTATATAATAGATTTTTTGTAAATAAACCTTGATTTAATTCACTTTTATTCTGAACCATGTTGATTTAACTTTAGTATTTTCAAAGCTGGATCTTCTTCTGTTCTTGGTTGTAAAGTTCATAAAACGTTCTAAGCGCTCAGTATTGTTTCATTGTTATATTAAGCAGAATTTATTCCTCAACCTGTGCTGTATTTCTTTAACCACTTGGCAGCTACAGTATTAAAAATATAAGATATCCCTCTTACAATAGAATTCATGGCTGGCACTCATTTTAAATACACAGCTTTGATGATCGTAGACAAAGAGGTTCTCTTTTACTTCATCAGACCACATCACTTTGGTTTTGAAATGTTTCCAGGTCTAAATGCTTTCCAAGGTGAGGTAGCATGTCTGGTTTTGTCCTTGGGACTCTTCTATTTATTCTTCAAATTTTTTATGCAAGTCATACAGCACAGTAAATCAGACCAATGCCACCAGGTGCTGGATGGATTATCCATGATAAATTTGTTTCTGCAATGCTTTGTGATGGACTGACGTTCTTTCCCACATTAAGACTTTCAGACATCCCCTAAAAACAGATTATAATAAAATATAATACATTGCATAATGTTACCTACTGATGCTTTTATGATGCATAAATGTGCCTACTGTATGTGTACAGTAAACCATTTGTCTTTTAAAGTACTTAAAAGTAACGCTTTAAAAAGTAATGCCAAGAAAGCAGTACATTCAGTAAGGATAAGTAATATGACCCTGGATCAACATTTTTCTCTTCATTTTCTCGCTTTCTTGACCTGAGTTTCACCCTTGAACTTCTTTGCTACACAGACTTCATGAATTACTGTCAGTGTGATTTGGATCAGCCTCTCTCACGGGACTACCATCGACCCCTCAAACTGTGGACAGCAAAGCGGTTCTCATCTGCTCTTACAGCTTTATCACCAGACACAAAGGAAGTTCCAGTTTTTAGTTTCACCGCAAACACTTGCTTCAAACAGACAGCTATGAATGTCCGTCTATCTGTCAACAAAAAATCCAAAAGCACAAAGACAATAACACTTCCCTAACATTTCAGTATGTTACATCAGTGGGTCATAATAATAACCTGATTAATAATTCAATTAGGGGCGGCAAAAACATGGATTTAAAGTGGAAATGACTGCTCCGATTTGCACATATCAAAATTGCCCCTATATAGTATGTGTGTCTTTGTGCTCAGTGATAGAGTGGCTCCATGATACAAGAAGAAGATTATGTGGAAGATAATGAGATAAAAAATGTAGATAAATTTGCTCCAGAGAGTTATATTAGTTTGGGAGATTTTTACCCAGATTGGGTGGAGTTTCCATGTTCTCCGCTTATATGCATGGGATTCCTTCGGGTTTTCCGGTTTCCTGCCACAGTCCAAGGAAAATAAAAGCTTGGCAGCAATCACCCAACATATCTTTGATCTAGCACTAAAAATAATACCAAATCTTTGCAAAATCATTTGCTAAATTTTCATAACTGACTAACTATTCTGACGCAGTTCCTAAAACACCAGCTAGATCTCAAAAAAGTCGGCCTCGTGCATTTGCAAATCAGGTTCTCCCAATATGGAACTTATTGACTCATGTGATACAGAGTTAAAAATTTAGCTTTGAGATTTTTATTGCCCTGCAATGGGCAGCATGACTGATTTGATCCTGTCACAGGTCTTGGCCGGTGGAGACTAGTGAGGAGTGTGTGGGATGGGGAGATGTGTCTCTCACCATAGCTTTAACCCCTCTCACCCTCTGCCGCCTTCTCTCTTTTATTCAGCAGACTGATTTATAGGCACTCACAGGGGAGCAAAAACAACCGTGTCACTACCGGCCTTTGATGTACGACTCGAACCAGAGTCTCGCACTCACTCGAGCCTCTTCAAGGACAAAGCACGGCGACGGGTTCGGGTTCATGCGGTTTGACGTTTGCATGCTTGTGTCTGAACTGCTGAAGGCATTTATAGTTCAGAGGCAGGGTGACTCACACGTTGCAGTTTTGTTAAATGTGTCCGTGTCCTCCCAGCGCTCATCCACAACTTAACTGCATATCGTAAACTCGGCAGCCAAAAGTATGCTGACATACCATTTAATTAATCCACTTAAATTTATAATGTTCCAATGAATGTTAATGCTAAAGCATAAAATGAGAACTAGGCAATCTGTATGTCTTCGGGTGTGTTTTGCGATCGTCTGAATAGGCCTTCTCCTGACATCATTACACTTAAACACCTTTGGCATGAAGGGGAACACCGATTGTCAGCCAAGCTTCTGACAAATACATTTCATCTTGTGACAAAAAACTGCTAGAGACATGAAAGCTGCAACATATCTTTGGTTCTTAAAAGAACAACCAAGAAGTTAGGTGTGATGTGTCCTTGTATGGTACATACAGTGCCCGGCCAAAGTTTGAACATGGCTACTTTTTGCTCCGTTGAAAGGAAACCAAAGAACCTGGAGGGAACCCACGCGGACAACATAGAAACTCCATCCAGAATGGGATTAGAACCTGGATCCCCAGTGCAAACGGGCTAACCAATAAGCTACCATGTCGCCCTGATAATATTTACTGTATATTATATATTTTTAATATAGTGTAGGCCTAATATAGATTTACAATGTAAACACGATATTCACGTTATTATGTGCATGGTCAAACTTCAAAATACATAAACACACAATAAATATATTAGGTTTTGCCAAAATAAAGCTGCATAATTACTAGCATGATTATTAGGGTGCATGTCCCAGTAGGTTTTCTTTTTTTTAAATGTTTATTTCCTGAAACTTATGACTTAATACATGTCTTAAAAACCCACATCCACTCAATATACATACACACAATTATGCAACAAAGGTTGTTTCACTGCAGGATGCTTTTCTTGTTCGTCTGCTTTCAGCCCCACTAAAGTCATGCAAGCCTCTGCTCCTCTCCAAACCAAAATTCTTTGGAAAGTCATTTTATATCACCCTTTGAACGTGCAATGAACTGTAAAACCACCCCATTGGAAACAAAATAAAAGGACTGGAAAAAAAGGGGAGGAGAGCGAATCAGGGAGGGATAGGGCTGAAGGAGGAGATTTATAATTCTTTGCTGGCTTTTGGTATTAACCCAAACACCATCGCTGTCAGCAGCTCGGGGAGGGAGGTGCGAGGGGCAAACATTCAGTGTTAATTGGCACTTTGTAAGCTCGGAGCCTTCTTTTTGTGTTAGGTGGAGGGGAGAGTGGCAGAGGGGAAAGTGTCTATAAGAGAGAGGGAGAGAAAGAGAGAGAGAAAGTATGTGTGTGTGAGAGAGAGAGAGAGAGAGAGAGAGAGAGAGAGAAAGAAAGAGAGAGAGAGCGCTCTCTTGTTCTTGTTGAGGGTATTTACGGTTCACTTCTTATCCTTTGTTAATTGGTCTTTCACTGTTCTATGAAGGAGAGAAAAAAGAATTCATCCATAAGCACCCCCACCCTGCCACCCATGCTCTGTTATCCTCCCTCAAATTGTCAAAAACCCTCTGTGACTGTGGACGGGGTGCACAAATTTAAAAAATTATCTGGCACATGTGCATTATTTTCTAATCCTAGAGAGATTATATAATTAAGTAATTAATTAAGAAATTCTAATCTCGCTGAAATTATACTTCACAGACAAAAGTTTAAGACACCATGTAATTTAGATACCATATAGTTTTTGTGGGAACAGACTCTGTTCTGTCCTGTTCCATTCCATGAAAATGAAATGGATGGATGGTTTTAACATTCAACTGTAGCTCTGTGCCAAATAAGATAAAATGAACACTCTAGACACAAACCCGAAATGCAGTCAAAAACGAATGCAACAAACCCAAAATGCAATCAATCAAAACCAACGCAACAAACCCAAAATGCAATCAATCAAAATCAACACAAAAAACAAAAATGCAGTCAAAACAAACTTAGCAAACCCAAAATGCAGTCAAAATCAACGCAACAAACCCAATATGCAATCAATCAAAATCAACGTAACAAACCCAAAATGCAGTCAAAACCAACATTACAAACCCGAAATGCAGTCAAAACCATCGCGACAAACCTGAAATTCCTTCAAAACCAACATGACAAACTCGAAATGGTCAAAACCAACGAAACAAACCCGAAATGCAGTCAAAACCAATGCGACAAACCCAAAATGCAGTCAAAATCAACGCAACGAACCCGAAATGCAGTCACAACCAATGCGACAAACCCGAAATGCCTTTAAAACCAACACGACAAACCCGAAATGTAGTCAAAAACAATGCGATAAAGACGAAATGCAGTCACAACCAATGCGACAAACCCGAAATGCCTTCAAAAACAATGCGACAAAACCAAAATGCAGTCAAAAACAACGTGACAAACACTAAATGTAGTCAAAACCAATGCAACAAACCCGAAATGCAGCCAAAACCAATGCGACAAACACAAAATGCAGCCAAAACCAACATGACAAACCCGAAATGCAGTCAAAAACCAACGCAACAAACCCGAAACGCCTTCAAAACCAATGCAACAAACCAGAAATGCCTTTAAAACCAACGCAACAAACCGAAATGCAGTCACAACCAACGCGACAAACCCAAAATGCCTTCAAATAAATGTCGTCAAAACCAACGCGACAAACCTGAAATGCATTTAAAACTCACACGACAAACCTGATATGCCCTCAAAACCAACGCAACGAACCTGAAATGCCGTAAAAACCAACGCAACAAACACGAAATGCCGTCAAAACCAACGCAACAAACACGAAAAGCCGTCAAAACCAACATGACAAACACGAAATGCCGTCAAAACCATCGCAACAAACACGAAATGCTGTCAAAACCAACGCAACAAACACGAAATGCCGTCAAAACCAACATGACAAACACGAAATGCCGTCAAAACCATCGCAACAAACACGAAATGCCGTCAAAACCAACATGACAAACACGAAATGCCGTCAAAACCAACATGACAAACACGAAATGCCGTCAAAACCATCGCAACAAACATGAAATTCCATCAAAAACAACATGACAAACAAGAAATGCAGTCAAAACCAACGCATCAAACCTGAAATGACTTCAAAACCAACGCAACAAAATCAAAATACAGTCAAAAACAACGCGACAAAACTGAAATGCAGTCAAAAACAACGCTACAAACACGAAATGCCTTCAAAACGAACGCGATAAACCCAAGATACATTTAAAAACAACGCGACAAAACTGAAATGCCTTCAAAATCAATGCGACAAACCTAAAATGCAGTCAAAAACAATGCAACAAAACCAAAATGCAGTCAAAACCAACACGACAAAACTGAAATGCAGTCAAAATCAACGCAAATAACACGAAATGCAGTCAAAAACAACGTGACAAAACTGAAATGCCATCAAAACGAACGCAACAAACCCGAAATGCAGTCAAAACCAATGCGACAAAACTGAAATGCAGTCAAAAACAACGCGACAAACCCAAAATACATTTAAAACCAACGTGATAAACCCGAAATACATTTAAAACCAACGCGACAAAACTGAAATGCAGTCACAACTGAAATCTATCAAATGGAATTGATGCATATTGAGAATTCATCCAAGGTGTATACACAAAACTGATTCACTAAATCTTTCTGAATCTTTTGATATCGTGAAAAGTAGATGGAATTCTTCGCAATTTTGTAAATGCTGAACTCTGGCACAAAGTGGTAAACTTGACGCATCTCTGCTTGTAAAGACGAAGCGTTTGGTTAATGATCTCACCTGTTACCATTTCAACTGCTAATTGTGGATCCTTTGGAAGAGTCTTGTTATAATGTTTGAGTCAAATTTTGTCTGTGTGGGTTTAAAGCACATGTTTATAACATTGTTTATGTAAAAATAGAATCACTTTGTTATTTAAAACACTTTGTTTTATTGATAGGATATCAGAACATCAGTTTTCATATTGAATTACAATGCAAAGTAAGTATGCATTTATATGTGTGTGTGTGTGTGTGTGTGTGTGTGTGTGTGTGTGTATTAGTGTGCACGTATGTACCAGCTCAATCTCTCTATCTCTCTCCACGTCTTTTATCCCCTCTCACACACACACACACACACACACAGACACACACACACACACACAAAGAGAACTCAAACAGGATACATCTGAGAATGACGTTAATAGATTTAGATAAAGGAAGACCGTAAGATGATGAATCAAGAAAACAAGAGAAGGAGAAGGAGAATAAAAGAAAGAAAGCGTGGGTCAGGGAGGGCGATGGGGAGAAAGAGAGAAATGGTGGTGGGGGTGTCTTTGGAAAGCTTCACTGCACCTCTGGCCTCTTCCTTCTCTCTGCTGAGCACATAAACAATAACAGTGTTGGCTCTGACAGGACACAGGTGTCCCCCATTGTGTACCTTCTGAATAGCATCAGGGGGAATCACAGAGTGAAAAAGTGTGGGGGCGACATGGTGCTCTCACCTCATCTTCCCTCCATCCTGTTGTACTCCACCCCATTTCAGTTCACTCCCTCTATCTTGCATTCCTACATCTCGTTACTCTTCACTTCATCTTCTTCAGTTCAGTTTACTTTCCTTTTATTTCGTCTTAAATTATTAAAGTTTGCTTCTTTTTATCTCAACTTATTCTCCTCCATCAGTAAATACATTTATTCAAGCGCTGCACTAACAGTAATACTTGTATTTTACCTGGGTATTTATTAGGATGATATTTTATATGTTTTACGTCTTTTAATCAACTCAACTCAACTTTATTTATTTTAAAATTATAAAAAACAAGAATACAATTTAAACAATAAGAAATACATCAAGTAAAACACTTAAAAGTATAAAACCAATTAAAACCAATGTAAAATCATGGTGTGTTAAAAGCCAGAGAGTAAAAATATTTTAAGACTAGATTTAAAAATGCATGTACGTATATGATAGTTTTAGTTACAGTGTGTCTGTGTGTGTTTCTTATACCAATTACTACGTTGTGTATTTATATATTTTAGCAGATGCTTTTTTTTATCCAAAACAAATTACAAACAACCCAACTTGGTTAAAATCAGCAATGAGTTTGAAGGGGTTTGCTCAAGGACCCACATTGGTAATGTCAGTGGACCTGGGATTTGAATCCACACCTTTAAATTGACAGTTCAACACCATAACCACTGAGCTACCATACCCTCTTAAAGGGAAGATTTTTTAACCTAGGCCCAATTTTTAAATATGTCATTGTTTCTTATTTTCAGAACACATATTTATTTATCCATCCTTTATCTTCTGTTTTATCCAATATTATGGTCGCCGGGTAAGCAGTGTACTCTGTTTGTTCATATGATTACACTGTACAGCTCTATCGCAGTTTCTAGCATTTGCTTCACTTGGTGCCACATTGATTTTTACCAAAACAGTAAGTAGAGTATTAACAGTGAAAACCGAAAAATGCTCTAATAGTGACTTCACAGCATGGTGTACAGTAAGCAGGGTCACATTGAAAAAGCAGGCATTATGGTGACCGGTGTTTACAGCTGAGACAGTGATGTATGAGCCAATGCAATGCCCCACCAACAGCTACCGTCTGCGCTGGTGTTTCAGTAAAGATTCATGAAGTCCAACTTCGCAAGAATTTCACCAGCTGCCTTTTCACCATCTAGAAAACCTGCACTTACCAGCGCAACCTGAGAAACAGCTCTATAGCTGAAGAGACAAACAAAAAGAGAATGATTATAGGCAAAAATGCAGAGCAAAAAACACGACCACATGACCAAATATCTTTTAACGTTTTCCTGATAAAGAGATAAACTATACAGTTAAACGAATGAGGGGATCAGTCGTGTGTTAACTAAGTAGTAATCTTTTAGTGAGGGGTTGCGTCTTTCTAGACACGTTTGGGCTTATAAATATGTGACTACACTGCAGGGAAGGCCCTTTATTGAGGCCCTTTATTGCTCAAGCATGACTGTGCCCCTGTGTACAAAGCAAGGACCATATTGGAACGAAATTGAAACACTGGTTGTTATCCAGTCTGTCTTATTAAACAGTGCCGGATCCTACGAGCGTCCACAAATTTCCACACACCCTCCAAATTTTTATGGCTCCTTCCCAGTAGACTGGGGGTTGTTATAACTAAAAAAAGGGGGGGGGGGCACTCCATATTAATGTCCAGGGTTTATTGTATACGATGTACTCACCCTTAAATGCGTGATGACAGTTATACATCTTTTCGACGGGCAGTTATATTTAGGGCTATATAACCAGATAAGAGAGATATTCCTAAACTGACAGCCCAGCGCTTCACAGACATACAATGAACCGCATGAGTGCATTTATAAATGAAATAATTTGTGTGCATGCATTGTACTCCCAGCAATGTGGGAAAATGGGTCGGGTTTTATTACACACCATTAGGAGCCACTAATCTGTTGCAGGTGTTACTGGCTGCTGTCGGATGCAGCTAGGCATGTTGTACCCCCACGAGGCCCCACCATACGTTCACATGTGTGAAAGAGAAAGTGCGTGAAATAATGGCAGAAAAACACAGTGTGCATTCATGTCTGTGGCTCTAAGCACAGATTCTCTTTTTTAGAGACATCTTTTCATATCTGTAGATTTTTCTTCGAAGCACACATACTGTATTGTCTTAAATTTCACACATGCTTTGGATCTTCATTTTTTAAACATTCGTGGTAAATGTAAAGAAATAGAAAATGACTTGCAGGATTTTTTACTTTCAGTACTAATAAATGGCGGCTTTACATTCAATGTGCTCTTTTTAATTAGATACATTTTAACTCAACTCACCGAATTAAACTAATGTCAGAGACTGGACATCTTTATTCATGAGAGCAACTCCACCCACTTTGGCCCTAAGCTTTGCAATACATTGGCCATGCTGAAGTCACTTTCATTAGAAATTAAACACTGCCTCCTGGTGGGACAACAGGTTGTGCATTTTCTGTACACATCCACTGGCTGTGTGACTGCATTCATATTTAAAAATGCATAATTGTGCACGTGCCTCTGTTGTGGCATTTTAGGATTTATTGAAAGGTTTAATGACATATTAGGGGTTAAGGAACCAGCCTTACGACCAGAATGTCGCCGAGTCGATTCCCGGTCACATCAAGCACTATGGCTGAAGTGCCCTTGGGCAAGACACCAAACCCAAATTGCTCTGTGGGTTCTGTATACAATGCTGCCCACCCTCTGGGCATGTGTGCTCACTTTACTCAGTATCTGAATATGTGTGTACCTACGACTGCATGCGGTTGATTTTTTAATTTTGAATGATTTTTAAAACACCTATATAATCTCAGGCGGCACGGTGGCTTAGTGGTTAGCATGTTCTCCTCTCAGCGCTAAGGATTCCCGGTTCGAATCCCCATCTGGGTGGAGTTTCCATGTTCTCTCCGTGTCCGTGTGGGTTTCCTCCGGGTTCTCCGGTTTCCTCCCACAGTCCAAAAACATGGATCAAGTCAATTGAGTTCTCCAAATTGCCCCATATAGAGTGTGTCTGTGTAAATGAGTGTGTGCCCAGTGATGGATTGGCGCCCTGTCCTGGGTGTATCTGCCCAGCGCCCGAAATGTTCTCTCCTGGATGGGCATGGGGAACTCCACCGCGACCCTACTAGAGGATAAAGCGGGAGATAATGAATGAATAAATAATCTCAGATAAATATAATGCACTAATAATCCCACTGAAAATAGTGTCGTTTAAACGTGATTTATGAGATTTGCTTTACATGATTTATGATTTAACAGACTTGTTACGAGGTACACAGTATCAATGGAAAGATGATCAAAGTGCGGACAACAATCTGTATGCACCACATTATCTTATCACTACAACAGTAAAGCTATAAATAATAACTTGGTTCAACCGATGCAGGTACCTTAAGCGACGCAGAGCAAACGATATTTAATAACATACTCCATTTCAAACATTATTTTTATTGAATTTTAAAGATGGCATATACCTTAAAACACACCCAGAACTTTTAAGCAATTAGAAAAAAATCTTAGAGACATTAAGACACAACCTGAAATCCTCTTAAACTCCTGATGAAACAAGTTCAATCTGGAAATTACTTGTTCCTGGAAAGTAATGAGTGTTCAAGCATTTTCTGTGCACTTTAGTCTAAAGTTATGAACACAAACAGAAAATGGATTAAAGTTGAAGTCGTTAGAAAAATATGCAAAGCATCTTCTGTCCAGATGTTCACTGTGTACAAAACAGGTTTTCTCACATTTTCGAGGGTATGAGCTAAGAACAATGTTATGACACAGTGTAAACAGAACAATGATTTAGACAGAAATACACATGCCACATGGTCAATCTGAAACACAGAATAGGTAAATAAAATGTTTTATGGTTTTAAATATGCCATATGCGTCAGGTTATAGCCAATTACTACATTATTCATAGTGACATCACTGCAACTATGTAACTGCAGCTTAACAGCTTTGTTTCTAAAATTAAAAAATAACACAATGTAGAAATGAACACATTTATTGTACCATGGAACTGGCTAGACATGCACCCAGCCTATACGTGCCATAGATCAGTGTCTTTGCTTCCACTTCTAACAAAGAAACAAAATGATTTTTATTACAATTGTCTTAACCAAATCCGGGGCGGTACAGTGGCTTAGTGGTTAGCCCATTCTCTCTGTGTCCGCGTGGGTTTCCTCCAGGTTCTCCAGTTTCCTCCCACAGTCCAAAAACATGGATTCAAGGTAAATTGAATGCTCTTATTTGCCCCATGTGTTTTTGTGTGTGTCTGTGTGAGTGTGTGCCTAGTGATAGATTGATGCCCTGTCCTGGGTGTATCTGCCCAGCGCCTGAAACAATCTAGACACTTGATCCTATACACAAGCTGTACTTTATTGTACTACACAGTTTACACTGCCTGACTGCTGTAAGAGGATGAGTCCCCCACTGAGCATTGGTCCTCACAAGGTTTCTTTCTTTCAAAACACAATGCATATCAGAAAGTTCATCTTCGCTACTCACACTTCAGGTCACTTTGGTGTTCTGTTGCGTCTCAAGACTTTTTTTTCTTTTAAACGTGATTAATTCTTTACACATGCTGCTCTTAAACCCTCTGCCATTATGACCTTAAACAACCCGTTATAGATAATTATTAACATTTACATAGATAAGTGGCAGGTGTGTTTACTTTTATGATCCCATAATCACAATTTAAATATAAGCTGTTATTTATCATATGCTTTTATAATCATTCAGTTATTCATTCTCAACACCAAGAACAGAAACCATGTAAAATTTAAAGGCATCAGTGAGCCTTCATTTATGGATTATAGGTATAAACAGTGCGTATGACCTGATCTCTGTAAGAGGGAAACCAGTCTCTGAAGAGGGTGCTGTAGTAGGTGTACCAGGGGTAAAAGGTTTCGCTCTGACGGAGGGCCCCTGATTTAATGATATGCAATGCAGCCTCATGTGCAGGATACGCCGGCATGTCTATGAAGCCTCTGGTTGTAAAAAAAAAAGAAATATTAGTTTATAACCCAACAATTTTTAAAAACACAACATTCAAGCTGCGTATGTGAAATAATTCAAAACAGGACTTCTTGCAAAAGGATACAAGTTAATTTTTCTATTACGTTGTTTTGTTTAATTAAAGGTGAAAATAAAAAATCTGTGAATTATGAATTTTCTTAAGCCTTAATGTATAAAGGAAGTATAAAGGAAATGCATTAAATATAGTTACTAGGCATTTTTATTGTATCAAATTATCTTATATCATCCCTATATCTTCCGCTTAATCCTATACTAGGGTTGGGGGAGGTCCACATGCCCAGAATGGAGAACCCTACGAGAGAACACGATGAGAACAGCTATCAATCATTTTTAGGGAAAAATCCCATCGTTTTTGTTTTAAAATATGGCTTACTTGATTTTCTCCATAGCAGACTCTGTATCAATAAGACCCAGAATGCAGATGGAAATGGAGACGTTGCTTTTCTTCATAGCCAGCTCATGCTGGAGACTCCCAAAGAAGCCATTCAGTGCAAACTTGGTGGAGATATATGGCAGAGCGAATGGCGAACAAACTTTTCCTGCAGGTCATAATACAAATGTTGCTGGAACCATTTTAGAAAAAAACAGAGAAGGACAAATCTTCTCCACTCACCCAGCAATGAGGAAACCACCACAATTGATCCGTTAGTTTTCTCGAGGGCTGGTAAAGCCTTCACTGCCATCTGTACATAACTGTGGAAATTTACCTTCACATAAACAAGAATTCAGTCAACCTTAAAGGGATGCACACCAGTAAAAAACATATATACATATATAGGTGGAATCAGATAATGATCAGGTTTACATTTACATTACATTTACATTTAGTCATTCAGCAGACGCTTTTATCCAAAGTGACTTACAAATGAGAACATCACAAGCCAGAAGTTATGGAGAAAACCAACTATACTGTAAATTCATCAAACCTGATTGTTATTTGATGCTGCGCCCCCCTCCCCTTTTTTTTCTACAACAGGTATTTGTTAAAGAGATGCGTCTTCAGTAGTTTCTTAAAACTGCTTAGTGATTCTGCCTTACGGACAGAGTTGGGAAGAACGTACCATTTTGCAGTGGTGAACGCCACGGAGTGAAAATTAGCTCCTCTGTGAGGTGAAATTAGGCGGCATTCATCACCGGAGCGAAGTGAACGAGTCGGAGTATATTTTAAAAAGATAGAGGTAGGTAGGAGGGGGAAGATTCAGAAATGGTCCTGTAGGCCAGAGTCAGTGACTTGTACTAAATGCGAGCAGCTAAAGGGAGCCAATGGAGGGAAATGAGTAATGGAGTGGTTTGATAATTCTACAGTGTAGCTGTTTTTTTCCTTAACTACTGATTTGTGTTGTTCTCTCATTTGTAAGACGCTTTGGATAAAAGCGTCTGCTAAATGACTAAATGTGAATGTAGTAAAGTTTATCTGCGTTTGCTTTATTATAGAATAGATTGTCAGTAGCATAGTGCATTTTTTTGCCACTGGCTGATAAATTTTTTCAGGGATAAATAAAGTAGTCTGTCTGTTTGTCTGTCTAAAATATTGTGAGCTAAACTTTTTCATCCAATATCAGTGTCTGATCTCACAAAAAAAAAATCATTATTAAACTGGTATTCCGCAATGTTGATATGAATGTGAATTGTCAGAGGTGTGAAATTATTGTCAATAGTGTCATTGCTGGACAAACAGCTCAGCCAATCAGATGTAAGAATTACCCATTTTATAATGTATAATACCTGCATCAACCATCTAGTGTGATCCAAATCCCCATCCCACATGCCGTATGGACTGGGCCCGATGTGGTTCAGGACGATGTAGTCCAGCCCTCCAAGTTCCTGTTCAGCATACTCCACCACCCAGTCTGCATCTGCTGGGACCGCCATGTCTGCTGCAACGTACAGGGCTTTTTGAGCACCCAGGTTCAGACACTTCTTCACAACCTGCCATTAAAACAAAACTTAATGATGTGAGAATCAAATTAAACACTGAAAGAAGGAAACAACCCAGACTTGAGGGTTTCGGTTTGAACTCTCTGACCTCTTGTAGAACATGCTCTCTTCGTGCTGTAACGACAATTCGAGCACCCATACGGGCATAGTGGTACGCCAACTGCTCACCGATGCCGGTGCTAGCACCAGTCACCAGCACTCTTGCACCCTTCAAGGCATCTAGAAAAAAAGACAGGTGTGAGCGAGGGGGTCAGTGGAGTTTCTATGTTCTTCCTTTGTCCATGTGGATGTCATGTGTTCTCCAGTGTCCTTTCCCAGTCCGAAAACATGAATTCAAGATGAACTGGCTGCTCCAAGCTGCATCCATCCAGATTGCCCCTATATCATATGCGTCTGTGTGTGTGTGTGTGTGTGTGTACTTGAGTGTATCTGCCAAGCCCCCAAAGCATTCTCCCCTGGATGGGAAAGGTGCCCCATGGATAGAACTGGAAACATGAGCAGAATTAAAGTATATAGTGTAATACAGACAACATTGCAGAAACAGAATAAAATAGAATCGAATTCAATTTTATTGTCATTGCAAATGTCGCAAGTACAAAGCAACGAAATGCAGGTTGCATCCATGCAGAAGTCCATCCATCCATTATCTTCCGCTTTACTCTATATTAGGGTCACGGGGGAGATCATCCAGGGGAGAATGTTTCGGGCGCTGGGCAGATACACCCAGGACAGGGTGCCAATCTGTCGCTGGGCACACACTCACTCACACAGACATACACACTCTATATGGGGCAATTTGGAGAACTCAATTGACTTGATCCATATTTTTGGACTGTGGGAGGAAACCGGAGAACCCGGAGGAAACCCACGCGGACATGGGGGAGAACATGGAAACTCCACCCAGATTGGGATTCAAACCGGGAATCCCTAGTGCTGAGAGGCGAACCGTGCCGCCCTCCATGCAGAAGTGCTTAGCAAAAATAGAAATATGTATATTACAATGTACAGTGGCGGCGTTAGCATGTTCGCCACTCTATGGAGTGTGTCTGTGTGAGTGAGTGTGTGCCCAGCGATGGATTGGTGCCCTGTCCTGGGTGTATCTGCCCAGCACCTGAAACGTTCTCCCCTGGATGGGCATGGGGAACCCCACCGCGACCCTAATAGAGGATAAAGCTGAAGGTAATGAATGAATGAATGAACAATGTACAGTGATTTGTTTGAGTATGCTATAACTAAGTATAAGTATATACAGGATAGGGATGTAAATTAAACTTAAAAATCAAAACTTTAAATTGCAAGAGTCATTTATTCAACACAGTGCATGAATAACTGGTAACATGAAAAGATTTGAATAAAGACTCTGCGGGAATAATAATGATAATTAGGAGGGCAAGGTAGCTCAGTGTTTAGGGCGTTGGGCTATTAATCTGAAGGTTGTAGGTTCAAATCCCAGGTCCACTGAAGTTACCAGTGTGGTTCCTTGAGCAAGACCCTTAACCCTCTTTGGTCCAGGGATGTTGTGATTAACCCTGTGCTCACCTTGTAAGTGGTTTTGGATAAAAGCGTCCAATAAACGACCAAATGTAATAACATTGAGTTATAGTGCAGGGTGCTGTGTGTTTCACTGTAACGCTGTAGCGCTGTAGCGCTGACTTGTGCAGTTGGTAAAACCGGAAACGTGACACGGGAATTGTTCAGCTGTTATATAAATAAGTTTTCTGAAAGTGAAACAAATCTCACCTTCAGAGAAAGTCGGTCCGCTGCAGCGCAGAGCAACGAACAGCGCCAGCACACTGCCGAACAGAACCAGAGAGAGAGAGAGCTTCATCATGTGAGGAGAGAGAGAGAGAGAGAGAGAGAGAGAGAGAGAGAGAGAGAGAGAGAGACAAACCGGACTGAACCGGACTGAACGGAATACTACAAACCGTACACAAAGGAACCGATTCACCAGGAGCCGACTCCACAGATTTCTCAACATGCTTCATATGCATTTACAGTTAAACTGAGGTTGTTCCGGCGGCATAGTGGCTTAGTGGTTAGCATGTTCTCCTCTCAGCACTAGGGATTCCCGATCCGAATTTCCATCTGAGTGGAGTTTCCATGTTCTCCCCGTGTCCACGTGCGCTTCCTCCGGGTTCTCCGGTTTCCTCCCACAGTCCAAAGACATGGATCAAGGTCAATTGAGTTCTCCAAATTGCCCCATATAGAGTGTGTCTGTGTGAGTGAGTATGTGCCCAGTAATAGATTGGCACCCTGTTCTGGGTATATCTGTCCAGCACCCGAAACGTTTTCCACTGGATGGGCATGGGGAACCCCCCATAGCGGATAAAGCGGAAGATAATGGATGAATGAGGTTGTTCCAATATTCATACAAATCCATCCATCCATTTATCCATTATTTTCCGCTTTATCCTCTATTAGGGTTGCGGGGGGGGGGGGTTTCCCCATGACCATCCAGGGGAGAATGTTTCAGGCGCTGGGCAGATACACCCAGGACAGGGCGCCAATCTATTGCTGAGCACACACTCACTCACACAGACACACTCTATATGGGGCAATTTGGAGAACTCAAATAACTTGATCCATGTTTTTGGACTGTGGGAGGAAACTGGAGAACCCGGAGGAAACCCACGCGGACACGGGGAGAACATGGAAACTCCACCGAGATGGGGATTCGAACCAGGAATCCCTAGTGTTGAGAGGTGAACGTGCTAACCACAAAGCCACCGTGCCGCCCATTCACACAAATCATTAAAATAAAAAAAATGTCACTATTCAGTGAATTGCATAATATTTTGAGATGCTGAAACTATCTTAAAAAAAAGACTCAGTATCTCAAAATAACAACTTAGTATCTGAATATTACAACTTTATATCTCAAAATAATGACATTGTGTCGGAAAATAATGACTTACTATCTCAAAACAAGGAGATATTTTAAAAGAAGGACTTAATATATTAAGATCATGACAGTATTTCCAAATAACGATTTAATATCTCAAAATAATGACTTAATATCTCATAATAATGACATAGTATCTCAAAATAACGATTTAATTTCTCAAAATAATAGGATATCTTAACCTAATGACTTAGTATAATAAACAATAAAAATAACAACTTAATATATGAAAATAACTAATAATTAAATATAAATAATGACATAGTATCTTAAAATAATAATCTAATATATCAAAATAATGACTTAATATCTTAAAATAATTACGATGTATCTCAAAATAACGGCTTTATCTTAAAATCTTCTCCCATTGCTGTATGCCTTTGCGACACTATACTATAACAACACTATAATACACTAATAACCTCTATGTAGTGAGTAGTAAATAAGATTACAGTTGGATGATTCTGAATGCAGCTTAAGTCATAACTTTATTCGTTTATTATTATTTAATTAGTTATAGGGGGCGGCACGGTGGCTTAGTGGTTAGCACAATCGCCTCTCAGCTCTAGGGATTCCCGGTTGGAATCCCCATCTGGGTGGAGTTTCCATGTTCTCCCCGTGTCTGCGTGGGTTTCATTCGGGATCTCCGGTTTCCTCCCACAGTCCAAAAACATGGATAAAGTCAATTGAGTTCTCCAAATTGCCCCATATAGAGTGTTTTTGTGTGAGTGAGTGTGTTCAGCGATAGATTGGCGCCCTGTCCTGGGTGTATCTGCCCAGCGCCCGAGACGTTCTCCCCTGGATGGGCATAGGGAACCCCACCGCGACCCTAATAGTGGATAAAGCGAAGATAATGAATGAATGAATGAATAATTAGTTATAAGTTTATTATTTAATATCGCTTCACACTATGGCCCGCAGTTCTTCTGTGAAGGCAGCAGATGGCGATATTGTGGGTGCAGGTTAAAGCGAGCCGCAGCAGGTGAAGAAGCGGCTGGTCTGTCCTTGTGGCGGCAGCGGTGTCTGATGCTAACTGTCTGATGTGAGGAGACTGAGTTTAAAACTCGTCTGATTTAAACTCATTTAATCTAATCTAATTAATTGGCTTCAGTGACGTCACGCCATGGCAGCGAAGGTTCTACCAGTTCTGAAGTAAGAGCCGTTAGCTGTTTTAACCTGGGTGAGATGGTTAGCAGGCGAGCTAATCATCTCTGTAACTTTCACTCAAATTGACTTCATAACGCGATTTAATAAAGTTCAGTTTTTGATAATCTGTAATATGTTCGGTTTATTTAATCGCCTGTTTGTGTTGTTAAGTGCAGGGTTTAACATCAAGGACAATTCTGCATGACCAAAAGTTTGTGGACATTGATTCAAAACTCAGCAGCTCGACTTTTGTTCAAAAAAGTGAACTGATGTCACTTTATTAATCTCTGTAGCTGCTGCATTCAGTTCAAGGCACTGACCCTGATCAACAGGTCAATCTCTGGATCTGCCCCCTCTTACTTTCACTTTATATTATTTAAATACACTTCATCTCATTCACTGATGATCATTTACATTTAGTCATTCAGCAGATGCTTTTATCCAAAGTGATCTACAAATATAGGTGGTTAGTGGTTAGCACGTTCACCTCTCAGCACTAGGGATTCCTGGTTCGAATCCCCATCTAGGTGGAGTTTCCATGTTCTCCCCGTGTCCGTGTGGGTTTCCTCCGGGTTCTCCGGTTTCCTCCCACAGTCAGAAAACATGGATCAAGTCAATTGAGTTCTCAAAATTACCCCATATAGAGTGTGTCTGTGTGAGTGAGTGTGTGCCCAGCGATAGATTGGCTTCCTGTCCTGGGTTTATCTGCCAAGCGCCTGAAACGTTCTCCCCTGGATGGGCAAATCATCAAACCTGATCATTATCTGATCCAGCTTTTTTTTTTTTTTTTATATCAAGTGTTTGTGGAAGAGATGTGTTTTGAGTTGTTTTCATTCATTCATTATCTTCCGCTTTTATCCTCTATTAGGGTCGATGTGGGGTTCCCCATCCCCAACGTTTCGGGCGCTGGGCAGATAGACCCAGGACAGGGTGCCAATCCGTCGCTGGGCACACACTCACTCACACACACACACTCTATATGGGGCAATTTTGAGAATTCAGTTGACTTGATCCATCTTTTTGGACTGTGGGAGCAAACTGGAGAACCCGGAGGAAACCCACGCAGACACGGGGAGAACATGGAAACTCCACCCAGGTAGGGATTCGAACCGGGAATCCCTAGTGCTGAGAGGCGAACGTGCTAACCACTAAGCCACTGTGCCGCCCAAGTTGTTTCTTGAAGATGCTAAATGACTGCCATTTGGACAGAGTTGGGAAGGTCAGTCCACCATTTAGCAGCGTTGAATGATACAGAGTCAGAATTAGCACCATGGTGAGGTTGAATCACCAGGCAACATTTTGAATTTCCTCATTGTGGGACTAATAAAGATCAATCAATTAACATTCAGAGTGAAGTGAACGAAATATAGAGGGTGGAACAATCTTTCCACCTCTGTCTGTGAGACTGAGTCACTTAGCATCTTCCAGAAACAACTCAAAACACATCTCGCCAAGAAAGCTGATTCGGATCTTCTTTTTCAGAGTCGCTACGAAGCTGGGGATTGCGGGAGGAGCTGTTTATGTGGCATATGATTCGGGATTGCTTGGTGGAGGTGCAGAAGGATCTCAGGCTCTAAGCAAAGCCAAAGCTGCTCTTCCACCTGTAGTGGAAGAATGGACCAAATACTTTGGGTTTCAAGTAATGATAACTCTGTTTGCTGTTTCTGAATATGACACAACACCTGACCTAATTGTAATACAAATATATGTTTGTTTTTTTAACCCTTTCAGCTTCCTGCAGCTCCAAAAATCGAGTTCTCTCCCACTGACGCATGGAATTCAGGTAAACATCAGTTGTGCATAGTAATATATGTGAACTTTACTGCTTAAGTAAGTAGGCTTATTCATAGCATATTTAACACGACCACGTCGGCCAAAGTGCAGTACATTGTAGACAATACAAATAAAATACAACACGTGATGAGACGTAACATATGAACAATGAAAAAAAACAAAAAACAAGCATTAAATTAAGAACATCTTGGAGCAGGTATTACTAGTGTGTCATTGCAGCAGTGACAATAACATGGTATTAGTGTGTTGTGCTGCTTTGTTGCTGCAAAAAAACACCTTTTTTGAAGTTTGTGCTTTAAAACGCTTCTGGATCGAGCATGTGGCTTACATCAATTGAAACAAACATGTTAAATCTTTTTTACTGTTTTAAACACATGCAGAATAATAATCCAGTTATGATGGTTATTTTCTATATATTTATATTCATGAATAAACAGTTGTAAATGACACTCTAAAGCTTTATTTATATTTAGGTTTGTGGTGTGTTCCGTTTTAATCATATAATCTTGATCTCACACAGGGGTGCAGAAGTCCATCCATGCACTCTCAGTTGCTCCATCTGCAGCATGTGACTACACCAGCCAAGGCATGCAGTACCTGAAAGGCCTGATCAAATAAACACAGCTCATTTTCCTAAAGTTTTAAGACCATGTGTAAAAATGTCGCTTTCTAAATCCAATCAGTCTGATTTAAAGCCCTAAAGATTGTCAGAAAAGCAGGTTCTCCATCTGCCTTTGAGTGACCACTTTGTTCTCAAGCTATTAAACACAACTTAATTACAGGAATTGTATTTTATTTATGTTTTCTGTTAACAATGTTGAACATTTATTCAGCCCTGAATTCAGTTACTTTGCTCAGTGTAAAATAAATATTAATATTTAAATGATGAGTTTTTTCTCATTTTCAACATGAATGTTTTTATTTAAAGCTGCGTTCAGTCTTTACACAACATGGACCTGGAACCAGGCCTTTACAAAATACACGGTATACTACTGAATATTGCTGAATATTCCATTTCACAACAGTGGAACAGCTCAGCTGTTTAAACTTAGTGATGTTTAGAATTAAAGGGCATGTTGTCATTTCATTGCAGTGCAAACACATTCACTTCTGGGGGAAATGTAATCACATGACGTGCAAGTCTCTGGGCATTAAACTCCACACAGAAAGGATATATATCGAACCTGTATATCGAACAAAGGACCTTGCAATAGTCCTGTGTGAACCAGCTGTTATTCCTGCCAAGTGTAACATATAGAGGGAATTTGCAACAGATGATTTCAATGCTGCAATAAACGGTTACATTTACTTTTTGTCATTTAGTAGGTGCTTTTATTCAAAGAGACGTACAAAAGAGAGAACACAAGTCAAGAGTTAAGGAGAAACTTGCTACACTGAAGAATTAGCAAACCAGATCCGGTCCCACTGTTTTTTATATATCACTGTTTGTGTAAGAAATGTGTTTGAAGTTGTTTCTTAAAGTTGCTAAGTGGCTCCCCCTTACGGACAATGTTGGGAAGATCGTTCCAACATTTAGCAACGGTGAATGATACAGAATAAGAATTAAAAAGCAACACGGTAAGAGGGGCTAGATACAGAGATTTCCTGGAGATCAGAGTCAGTGCCTTTTACCGAAAGCAAGCAGGTACAGGGAGTTAATGGAAAGAGGACTAGTGGAATGACATGTTCGCTTAGGCTGGTTGAATACTTCTGAATTTGTTTATGTGCAAAAGTGAGAGTGACTGGCTGAGGTGTTGCATGTTGCAGGTTTTCTGCATTTTTTAAAATGTCTGGGGTTTTAAGATGAACATGTCATCCTGTTTGTTTATATTCTTTTTATGTTATATTGTTCTTTTTATATTCTACAATTCATTCTTCATTTCTCTGAAGTTATGACTTTAAGAATAAAATTTCTCTGCATTATTTACAGATGAATGCATGCCCATGCCCATCTAGGGTAAGAATATTAATAATAGGTCGCCCTCTGTTTGAATGGTCCTTCTGTGTGATTTGAGAAGAAAAATGATTAAATTAAACATTTTCTTATTCTTTTATTGAGAAAAGTTTACAGGTGAAGAACATGTCTGTATTTAACATTCTTACAGAACTCACATAAAATAAAGTACATACTGTAATAATTGTATTTGTGGTAATAGTAAAAGCTCTATAATATCTATAATATTTACAAGCACAACTCGTCTTGCCCCTAATGCATCTTCATGCCCTTGTCTATATATTTTAAGTTTCAGTGTGCGTTAACAGAAAACTACATCCGTTAGACCTGGAATTGAACCTGGAATTTAACAATATACTACATCTGTAAGTTTGTGAAACGGTACATTTCTTCATATACAATGAGAAATTCTTTTTAGCTTTTTTAATAGGCCACCCTGTATTTGAATGGTCCGTTTGTGCAATTTGAGAATAAAAAGGATTAAATATTCATTTATTCTTTCATTGAGAAAAGTATCAAAAGGTTACAGGTGAAGAAAATGTGAGTCTATATTTAACATTCTTACAGATCTCACAAGATATAATGTAGATAATAATTGTATTTGTGGTAATAGTAAAAGCTTTATTTTATATTTTATTTATATTTACAAGCACAATCGTCTTGCCCCTAATGCATCTTCATGCCCATTTCTATATATTTTAAGTTTCATTGCGCATTAACAGAAAACTAAATCAGTTAGACACCTCATTTCCTAATTTCACTTTCAATCCAGTGTGCGTATTTTGAGATCTCAGTGTAGACATTAGGTATGTTTGGGTAGTCGCAGTCTTTTTTCCAGTTGAAAGACACAATGCCCACAGCAAGATTATTACACACCAAAGGCCCTCCTGAGTCACCCTGCCAAATTAAAACCACAAGCAATTAAATATGTGAAATAGTATCGTATTGAGAATAAATTTGGAAAATGGATATAGTCATACCTGGCATGCTCCACTTTTGGTCTTATAACCACCTGCACACAGCACATTGGCTGGAAGTTCAACACCGGCTATTTTTTTCCACAGCTGATAACAGTCTTTGACGTTGATGATGGGTACATTAGCCACCTGCAGGTTATTCCCTGCCCCCTGTCTTCGTTTGGTAATTCCCCAACCAGCAACCTGGCACATGGTGTTGGGTTTCACTGATATGTTTTTGTTCAGGATTTTAATGAGCTTTACAGAACTTTCCAGTTTGACTTTCTTGGAAAGCTGGAATCAAACAATCAAAAATATGTTTTTATTTACATAAATAAATTATTTTAAATGTATATATATATATATATTCTTCCATTCGGGTGGCACAGTGGCTTAGTGGTTAGCACATTCGCCTATCAGCACTAGGGATTCCTGGTTTGAATCCCAATCTGGGTAGAGTTTCCATGTTCTCCCCGTGCCCACGTTGGTTTCCTCCAGGTTTCTTCGGGTTTCCTCCCACAGTCTAAAAAAATTGATCAAGTCAATTGAATTCTCCAAATTGCCCCTTATAGAGTGAGTGTGGTAGTGAGTGTGTGCCCAGTGATAGATTGTCGCCCTGTCCTGGGTGAACCTGCCCAGCGCCCGAAACGTTTTCCCCTGGATGGTCATGGTGAACCCAGACGCGACCCTTGTACAGGATAAAGCGGAATGTATAATGTATGGATGGATTTTCCCATTCATTCATCTTCCACTTAGTCCTTTACAAGAGTCATGGAAGGGGGGATTTTTTGTACTGTTGGGGGAGACCGGAGAACCCAGAGAAAACCCACACTGACATGGGGGGAACATGGAAACTCCACCCAGATTGGGATTTGAACCTGGAATCCTTGCGTTGAGAGGCGAACGTACTAACTACTAAGCCACTGTGTCGCCATGTGTTTATGTGCATCATGACTTGCTAGTATAGCACACTTAATAATTAAAATATTGATATAGTCGGTTGTTTGAACTTGTACTTTCAGAAGCATGATGTCAGAGCCGTTCTGAGGTTTCTTGATGATGTATGATGGAAATTTGGTCATTTTCTGCACTGTATATCGTTTGAGATTCTTCTGTGGAGTGATGTTCTGAGTTCCGATGACCACGGTCATCTTACCTCTGTGTATACAATATACTACATATGTAAGTTTGTGAAACAGTAAATTCTTTCATATACAGAAATATTATGATAAACCTACGTTTTGTAACAGTGGGCAGCGGTAAGAACGTATATAGGGTCGATGAGAAATCCACCACAGTGGTGTTGACCATTCAGCTGCACAGACACCATATACTGCATAGAGTTCCTTTTAACTTTTTTGCCATCAATAATGTCTTCTCCGTATGTGGCTAAAAAAATTACATTTAATTAATTATTAAGATTTATACAGGTGAGGCAAATTCTTATGGATTTTTTTTTTTTACTGTTTTTACAGATTATGCGACAAGAGCTTTATACTGAAAACTGAAAATGATAAAGAACAAGTTCATTTATGCAAAAGCAAGACTTTATATGCAGTATAAACATTTATTTCTCCATATATTTAAAGTTATTGCATTGCTTTGCTTACCTGTTAATGTCAGTATGTTACAAGCAGCAGCCAGCAGCAAAACGTGCGGTGTCTTCATCTTGTCAGCAAAACTGTGACTCAAAGACCTACTCGTCTCTCTTTTATACTCAGCAAGGTTCAGCTCACTGTGGTTTGTGTCTTATTCATTCAATATAGTTCTTCTGTGATGAAAAGCACAACATATACTGATGGATAGAATGAAATAGGGAAATACACTTACTGTATATGTATACAAACAATATAATATTTCAATATTAATATAATTTGATATTCAAATAAAAAAAGTCAAAGAATTAATAACACCTGTTTTAAATGACTTAAAATTATCAAAAGTAAGCTGAAAAATTAATGTTTTATTTCTGTCTGTTTTCTTTTTATTAAAATCACAACCACAAGATTATTGAATCCAGAGACATAGATTTTTTTCATTATCTTTTGCTTAATCCTAAACTAGGGACTGAAGTTGCAAGGTGGGGGGCAATTTAGGTATAGGCTATTAAGAGCAGCCAATTCCCATTAAATACATATTTTTGGACTGGGGAAACAAACTGGAAAACTTGGTTTACATTTGTACAGTTGTTTAGTTTGTATAGTTTTAACCTTGTCTTGTTTCTAATATGTTATATATTTTACTCACTTATTTTATTTGAAGTTTAATCTATTCTTTTACTTAATGTGTGATGTTAATAGTCAAAGTAGTTCACTGCAAGTTGCACCATGTATAGATATGTACGTGACAAATAAAATTAGATTTTTAGGGATCTATCAGGTGTCTACAGTATGTACATTTGACAAAAATCGCATCCTAATGTTTGTGCTATTTAATAATATGTAGGTTTTGTCGTTAGAACAAACGTGCATTTTATTCAAGATTTAGCACAAATGGAATTTTAGTGCATATTAAAATATACTGTATCATGTAACTGTAACTATGCTGCATAAAACACATTTACATTTTTTACAAAACAATATATTTTTGATAAATTGGTTCTCTAGCTATTGAAAGCCATTTAACCCTACACCAGAAAAACCGCACCAACCCACAAAGACCACGGTTTACAGATGGGAAGGCGTTTTGGTTTGTCATGTCAATTTTCTTTTAACAGTTTTGTGTGGTTCAACTGAAAAACAGCTCATTCCACAGAAACTTTGACTCGTTCTGTCAGGGGGGTAAATATACACCCCTATCCCCCTTATTACACTTTATCATTATTCTATTAGCAAATATATGTTTGACTTCTCTTAAAGGGAAATGTATAAAAGGGAAATGTGTGTTTATCTCCACAATGGTGTGGTACCACAATGTGGTATTAGCTCAGTGGTTAGGGTGTTGGGCTATTAATCTAAAGGTTGGGGGTTCAAATGAACTTCCAGTGAAGTTACCAATGTGGGTCCAGGGCTGCTGTATCAACTCTATGTTCTGACCCAATAGTTGAGATGTTTGTAAGATGTATATGTATATATGTATATATATATATATATATATATATATATATATATATATATATATATATATATATATATATATATATATATATATATATATATATATATATGTGTGTGTGTGTGTGTGTGTGTAATAGGATAGACAAAACTCATTTTGTAGTATAGCTCTGGCCATTACAATCACAATGAGTTCTCAAGAAACCCAGCTTTATAGCATTATAGTGCTCTAATTTATAGTGCTGAGTAAGATGTCACCAAACAGTTTTCCTGTTTTAGAGACTGACGGTAAAATGTTCATGTCCTGTCTGTGACTATACAACCACCAACCTTTCAAAAGACAACCATGCGATGCAAACCTAGCCGCATGTTTCCAAACCACAGCTTGCTGAGGTGCTATTGCTTTAAAAAAAAAAGAAAGCCTAAAAGTCATTTTACTTACATATAATATTCAAGGTGTACAGTAGTTTTATGTTTTCATTTGGATTTCATAAAAGATGGTTGATGAGGTGATATTTTAAAAGCGGTTTGTATTTAAAAATCTAGCTTAATATCTTAATAGAGAAACACTATCGGTATATGTATTTATTTTTATGTTAAGCATTTAGCGTGACTGCAAATCCATTCATAGTGAAAGAAGGCACTTTTGGTGGAATTCACACCTTTTTTAAAATTATCACAAAAATTCATTTTCTCCAGCAACGACTTTTTCCCCATCCTTTGTAGTCAAGTAGTGCTTTCTCAGTAAACCCATGATGTCACTGAGCACAGTTACTGAATACTAGAGAGGATAAAGAATACACAAGGTGTGATGTTTGTATGTTATTCTCATGTCCTCTTGGGTTTCCCTCAAAAGCTCTTATTCTTCTCACATCCATTTTTTCACTCAAATTGTTTTTAGTTTTTATTACTGTAACTTACTTTATTAATTCATTCATTGATTATCTTCTGCTTTATGCTCTATTAGGGTCGCGGGGGGGTTCCCCCATGCCCATCCAGGGAAGAACGTTTTGGGCGCTGGGCAGACACACCCAGGATGGGGTGCCAATCTTTCGCTGGGCAAACACTCACACAGACACCCACACATACACACACTATATGGGGCAATTTGGAGAACATAATTGACTTGATCCATGTTTTTGGACTGTGGGAGGAAACTGGAGAACCCACGGGGAGAACATGGAAACTCCACCCAGATGGGGATTCGAACCGGGAATCCCTAGCGCTGAGACGCGAACGTGCTAACCTCTAAGCCACCATGTCGCCTTTCTTCATTATTTATAGTTTGTGAATAATGTTATATATGTCTGAAAAAGACTATTTTTGCATTTGAAGCATTTGAACCTTCACTTCCTTCTGTCACATCACACTGTGATTCTCTGACTTGCTTCTCTTACCGATACTAAGTGATCACTTTAATGTGGTTTATGTCAGCTACAGAGAGATACTACTAAATATGTGAAGGTTCAAAGAATGAGCAGCACATCAATGACTAATCCTATAGTTACGTTACTAAATCGTCTAAATACCATTCTAAGAAAATCCCTCTGTATTTGACAATGCAAGTTGAAATCATATTCATTTCAAACCTAATCCTTTAAACCACTTCAGATAATTTGTAATGCTGTGTGTAGTGCTTTATGTGAGATCTTATAAATAAAAACATGTTCTAAACTTGTCTCTTACATAGATAAGTAAAAGTGCTAACTAAGACTTTCTCACCGCACCGTGTCTGCTATTTCAGATGTTGCAAATGAGGCACTTCTATCTACACTGAGGCGATGAGACCACCAACCCAGAAGATGATGCAGACCAACCACATTTCCAACCTTATGCATGCTTTTCTGCTCAGACACTAAAAGACCCCTTACTGAAATGAATATTAATAACCCAGTCATCACTAAAACTCTATGTACACGTGTGTACCGCAAATTATTCTGTTCCCCTTTCTTGTGTTCTTGTTTCAGTTGGTTTTTTTTAGTTATGAATATCAGTTTGGCATGTTTTTATTTGTAAATAATAATTTCTTCAGTCTTCTCCATGTTCTGCCTTTGACACTACCATGACAAAAAAAAGTTGAACCGCCATCGAGCCTGACATATGTGTAACAATTACAGTGGTCACAGCTTTTGCAGCTCATCGGTCCAACTGCAATATGTAGAATATCCTTAATTTGACTCTAAAGTCAAACTTTTCCTCAAACGCTCTAATGCACTCCATTTAAGTTAAACTGAAACAGACGGCTTTGCAACACAAAGCAAAGGGAGCAAAGTGTTATCGAGAGGCAGGTTGTAGACAAAAAGGCAAAGCCAGCCAAAGCACCTGAAGACGTGCTTTCTGTAGAATACAAAAAAACAATGTGAATGTATACTGTATAGACAACGTAAGACCAAGATACAACAATCTAACATAAACAACAGGACTGCAGATGGACTATATAAGGTTGGTGCACAAAGAGTGCTTTTTTTATCAGGTGGTAGAATGTGAACAGCCAGAAATCTGCCAGCCAGAAACTGAAGCAGTTGGAAATTGAGAGGGTGGAGTAAGTGGCACGAAATGTGTCAAATATATTGAATAATTGTTACATGGCTATCTTAACAAAATATACTGTTACACACAAATACTGCATTTTCTGTTCCGATTTTATGTAGCACTCAACTTATAAAGAAGTCCTCCAAAGCAGAATCTTGCTATGTGAAAAAACTTATATTGATAAATCCTTAAAATCTTTTTTTTTTTTTTTTTGGGGGGGGGTGGGAATATTTCTAATTGCAAATATATATATATATATATATATATATATATATATATATATATATATATATATATATATATATATATACACATAGTATACCAGTATATAAACTTATTATAATCTAATAATCACTCTTCTTCTTGCAGCGTTATCAGCTTTATTTATTTTTTTTATGGGAAAAGTTTAAGAAGAATAATAAATGTGTCTGCAAAAATTTTTAGATCAATATTTAAAAAAAAAAGGTGGACTACAGACATATAGTAATTTTCAAGCTTCAATTTATGTTTATTTTATTGACAAGTTAATTACTAGTATTTTTTAAGTATTTTTTGAATCCAGGACAGACAGGCTGAGATCTTGGTGTAGACATAGGGTTTCTTGACCAAAACACAGTCAGGGGGCTCGTAGAATGAAATGATGCCAACTGCTGTCATCTTGCACACCAGTGGACCTCCTGAATCTCCCTTAAAAGTGATATTAAAAAATAAGCATTTAAATTGTGATTAAGTAATTATTTATATTAACATAATATTTGTTTTTACCCCACAAAATCCTCTAGGACCACTTGTACACAACGAACTTGATGCAGAGTAGTAGTTTTTCCAGGATTGTTTACAAGTCTTGCTCTTCTGAACCTTGACATATGCTTCCATAAGACGGTCACTTATATTGCTCTTTTCAGTTTTTTTTCCCCAGCCAGCGATACTGCAGAGCTGCCCTGCCTTTATATCAAGCTTTTTGTTTGGTAAGGAGATCCAGTTAATTTTGGAATTCTTTTTGACCGGTTTAACAAGCTGCAGTAAAAATATGTTTATAGTTACATTTATTTTTTACATTCATACTGTATACAAACAGAAATACAATGCCTGGTCCAGCACCTAATAAGGACATCTGACAGCTTCAAAGCTGCTTGTGATTCGTTGGCCTCTTTTTTGGTAGCTTATTCAATTTGAAGTAAAAAAATATATAGAAACCTCAAATGTTGCTCTTACTGTCGCAGTAACCATGTGGTAACTAAATATGTTTGGATTATAAGCACTGTTGATGGGTTAATTCAGATTAATATGCCATTGTACCCATTGTACAATTAAAGGGCTTCTAAAACAAGAAAAACTTCTAAAAGATGTCTTTGTAGATAATGCATGTGGAATTCATGACCATGGCTTAGTGAAACACAGTCTGGTGTTTATCCTGCTCTAACAAATGTGGCCATTAAGCTACACTATACGACTAAAGTATGTGGACACCCGATGAACCCACCTGAGCTTAAATTACATGTCATTTAAAAGCATGTACATTAATGCAATAACTAAACACTTATCTGTTAAAGTATGATTAAATCTGGATTTATTTATTTTAAAAAGAAAGCCACATTTTGCGAGATGCAAACTCCATAAATGGTGAATTTAATGCTGGGAAAGATCAAATAAGCTTTTACTGAAGATTTTAATGATTTGTGAAACCTAAGAGTGCAGGGAATTTGAAAAAATCCTGAAGTTGTGTTTGACTTAAAAATGATAAGAGTTGTAGATCTGTAGCAATATGATTAAAATCATTACTGCATGTCAGCCCTCAGTTAACTACAATAGACGCTCAGTTGCCATAAATGACTGTATCCTTGTGCTGTTTACGTGTCTGGTGTGCAGTGGTGTACCTGTAGCAGCATGATGTCATTAAGCATCTTAATTGAGTCATATTCGGGATGAATGTGGTACGACTTCACAGCCATGTGAACTGAAGCTGATCTGCTGGCTGACAGGGTGTGAGCTCCTAAAACCACGGTTAAGTTCTTCCCTCTTTAAAAATAAGCAAAGTATAGATCATTACAGAATAGTGAAACATTTGATATTCCACTTTAACATTTACAATTACATTTAGTCATTTAGCAGATGAGAACACCACAAGTCAGCATTTATGAAGAAAACCAGCTACACTGTACAATTATCAGACCTTTTCTTTCTTTCTTTAAAAATAAATAAAACTAGTATCTTATTTTATCTTAAAGTACCCAGTACGTTATCATTGGGGGGGGGGGGGGGGGGGGGGGGGGGGGGGGGGGGGGGGGGGGGGGGGGGGGGGGGGGGGGGGGGGGGGGGGGGGGGGGGGGGGGGGGGGGGGGGGGGGGTGTGCCCAGCGATGGATTGGCGCCCTGTCCTGGGTCTATCTGCCCAGCGCCCGAGACGTTCTCCCCTGGATGGGCATGGGGAACCCCACCGCGACCCTAATAGAGGATAAGCGGGAGATAATGAATGAATGAATATATATATATATATATATATATATATATATATATATATATATATATATATATATATATATATATATATATATATATATATATATATATATATATATATATATATTTATATATATATATATATTTATATATATATATAAATGGTAAATCAACAGGTATATCTGTAATTTTTTTTTGTGGCATATAGTTTATTATAAGGTGATAAAGATTCCTCTGTTCATAGGCTTTTTTACAGACCCCCCTTTTGATTTTCAAAATGGCTTATATTTCCGTTGTGATGCAATAATAATAATAATAATGAAACTGGTCATCTGTGGTTTTAACGACCCTTTTCTCAGTAATCACAACCACTTTGTTTTAGCTGAAAACAGATCTCTGACTCATGGAGTGACACAGACAACTTACTTTTGCAAGCAGTGTGCAGCTGTCATGACAAAGTTTTCAGACACCAGGAAGCCTCCACAGCAATGACTTCCACGTTGCTGGAGTGAAACCATGTAGGGTCTAGAGTGTGGCTTTGCCTCCGTGCCGTTCACAATGCCCATGTCTGCAAATGCTGATCAAAAAATGACATTGTGAAGCCAATAGAGAAAAGTGCAATTTTAGCAACAATGATATTTTCAAGGTGGAGTAATGGTAAGCACATTTGACTTTCAGCATTAGGGTTTGAATCCCAACCTGTGTGGAGTTTCCATGTTCTCCTTGTGTCCATGTGGGTTCCTTCAGGTTCTCCAGTTTCCTCCCACAGTCCCAAAAAATCATTATACACATGTGTGTGTGTGTAAGTGAGTGTACCCAGTGATAGATTGAGGCCCTGTCCTGTGTGTATCTGTGTAGTGCCCGAAGCATTCTTGGTGGGCATGAGAAATATTTTATTCCATAGTGACTTGCAAGCTAGAGCACAACACAAGTCTGTAAATTAGGGAGAAATGAGCTGAGCTGCAGAATTAATAATTATATAATCTAAAATTTTTTTTCCAGAAAGGAAAGGCTACAACAGCGAAAGATTGGCACCCTGTCCTGGGTGTATTTGCCCAGCGCCCAAAACGTTCTCCCTTGGATGGGCATGGGGAACCTCCCCGCAACCCTAAAAGAGGATAAAGCGGAAGATAATGGATGGATGGATGGAAAGGCTACAAAAACATTAGCTGTTTATTATATTTGTTTTATTGGGAAAAGTAGTGTTATGGATGAGGCTCCAATCTTTTATCGATGGAAGTAAAAAAATTCATTGGTTATAGAAGAAATGGTAATTCATTCATTTATTCATCCATTATCTTCCACTTAATCCTCTTCTAGGGTCGTGGGGGGGTTCCCTATGCCATCCAGGGGAGAATGATTCAGGAAAGCCAAATCCCAGACTGGGATTTGAATCTGGATCCCCAGCATGTAAAGGTGAACATGCTAACCTCTAAGCCGCCGTGCTGCCCGATAATGCATACAATAAACACAAAACAAACAAACAGTTCCATAAAAAATTCAGATAACATGTAACATGGTCAAAAGCACTAATTCAGATTCCTATTGTTGTGTCCACCTGGACACACTATACGCATTACATCACTCACTAGCTGTATCATTTTTTAAAGGAAAAAGTAGCAAAGAAAAATGTTTACCGCAGTTTCCCAGTTGAGGGAGGAGAGAGATGAGCAGTATAAGCATGAGGAGAGTCATGATGCTTCAGGGAGACACTGAGCTCCTCGTTAAGAGCAACAGGAGTATAAGTAGTGTACCACTGTAACCACAATCACTTCCTTTTTACATTATGCTTTTCTATAAACAGGCTTTTATTTTATATGTAAGGGATGCTGTCTTCACTCTCCTGCACTGTCGATGAAGTGTGTGAATAATTAGAGAGATGCTATATTAGTATATAATCAAAACGGTGCAAAGCTATTTAAAGTTTAAGGCCCCAATGAAAGTGTGTGTGTCTGTGTAAAGGGAGGGGAAGGGGTAGAGTAAAAGCAAAAGGATATATTATCAAGAAAAGAGGAAGTGTGTTGCTTTCTGTGGTATTGCTTATCTAATCTGACCATTTCAGATAAGAATCTCTTAGTCAGAATGATAAATGTGACAAAAACATGGTTCATGGCACGCTGCTTGTCTTTTTTAACTTTGAATGGGTGATGGATGGGGGAGAACATACTATATATATATTGTATATTATAGTATATCTCACCTATGTCGCCTCTCATTGCAACACACACACACACACACACACCCACAGAACATTTCCCTTCCCCTTATTGTGGTTTACTACTCAGACAAAAAAAAGAGAGAGAAAAATACAAATGGTACAGAATGATCAAACAGTGAGCAGCATCTTGATAACTAAACTGATCACATAGTTTTAGAATCAGAATCAGGTTTATTTGTCACATGCGTAGTTATACATAGTACAGCCAGCAGTGAAATTGTTTCTTGACCTCTCCACAGAAAATTTAATTTGTTTAAAAGGATAAGAAAAATAGGATAGCATAAAGATAAAATAAAAATAAAATAAAATTTAACTATGTATTTACAAGGTGCAATGGAATTATAAAAGTGGGTTGAGCTTTTTGTGCAAATATTGCAGTGCAGGGTTACAGGTTTAAGTTAAATGTCCGTTCAGTCCTGGTTTAGGGTCCAAATCGCCATTGGGAAGAAGCTCCTCCTCATCCTCTCTGTGTTTTTCTTCAGGACACGAAAATGCCGTCCTGATGGCAACAGAGTGAAGAGCTTGTTGTCAGGATGACTGAAGTCTTCCACAATTTTTTTGGCTTTGGACCAGCACCGCTTCCTCTAGATGGTCTGGAGGTCTGGAAGTGCTACTCGGATGGTGCGTTCGGCCGAACGTACCACCCTTTGTAGTGACGTCTGTCCAGATGGGTGCTGTTCCCGAACCAGGTTACGATGTTCCCTGTGAGGATGCGTTCGACGGTGCAGGAGTAGAAGTTCTGCAGGACCTTGGAGGGCTGCCTGAAGTCTTGTAGAGTTTGATATTTTAGTTAAGTAAGTTACTAGATTGTTAAATACTATTTCATGAAAAATTACTATAAATAATGAGGCAGACCATTTTTGTAGGGCTGCTTAGTCTTGTTTATGTTCCACCTGCATGCCCTTTACCTTTAATTAATCCCTCACACGTTTCCTCTGTTTTCTTGGTTCTTTCCATTCTATAGTTTGTGTTTCAGTAGCTCTCGCTCACATTTTGCATCCTTGCTGCAATGGGGTCACACGTTCTGTCTTAAGTAGTAGAGCTTGAACTGGAGTTGCCGCAGTATTACAATGGTTCTGTTCTGAAGCCTAATCGGCCGTCTTATCGACTGTTCCCGTGCCAAGCATAAGACTGAGTAAGTGTGAAGTAAAACTTTTTTACTGAATTCTTTTCCAGACCGCTATCATAGAGGTTGAGAGTGAAGCACTTGTGTTTGTAATGAGGTGATGAGACCACCAGCCCATAAGATGACAGATGCAGATTAACCACATTTCCGACCTAATGCATGCATTTTCTGCTCTGACACTTACTAATCGGTATCTTACTGAAATGAATATAACCAACAAAGTGTTTGGTGATTATCATTCAAATGATAATCAGATGAAATTTTACAAACCTGTATTGACCTGTTGAGTAGAATTTCTGCTTAAACTACTACATTAACTATTAATGCTCATATAGATTTTTTTTTGTATATAAAGTAAGACTATATTACAAAAGCCTTGCAATTAGACACTTTAATCTTTACAATCACAAAAATGCTTTCAGATTTTACAAACTCTGCCCTAGAATTCAATAAATTGGCCTCAATACTATGAGCTATAGATGGTAATTAATATATATATATATATATGTATGTGTGTGTGAAAAAAAGGGGGAAATGTCTTGAACTGGCAATTCTCTGAAAGGCACAAAGTGATGAACCACAACCCGTCATTGGTTGAAGACATTTGGTAGATTCTCCTTTTATACGCATAAATAAGTTCTAATTCTAACTTTGAAAATCACTTTGTTGTTAAATAAAGATTTGAGTGAAATTCACAATTTTTTTTATTGCATTATTTAGAAAGTATTACGACTTTTTTTTTTTAAACACTTAGTCATTTCATTATATGGTTAGTTCCACTTACAATATAAATACTCTTTATAATTCTACAATCGTGAAATGTAGTCCATGTGTTTCTTTGCATATATTATTCTTTTTTAAATTTATTTAATCTGTTTTTTTAATGGTTAAAGGTCACAGGTTCAGAGTCTGGTTAGTGCGAACAAAGGTCATTTTTGTGTGAGGTTATCTGTCCTGTGTGGATTTTCTTAGGAGCAAATACACATAAATACTGTTTTGTCTGTGGGTTTCATCCCAAAACTTACAATGATATCTCCAAATAAACACTATTTTTTTTTTAATATAGATTTAATCCAGGGCAAAAAGGCTGAAATCTTGGTGTAGACATAAGGTTTCTTGACCAAATCACAGTCCGTGGAGTCGAAGAAGGAAACGATGCCGACTGCACTCTTGTTGCACACCAAAGGACCTCCGGAATCCCCCTTAAATGTGATCATTTTAGAATTCATTAAACAATATATTCAGAAATGACTCATAAACGAATAACATGTTATTAGATTATATAATTACCTCACAGAATCCTCCATAACCTTTTGTGCACAGCAAACTTGACACAGGATAAGGTTCACCCCAGGATTTGGCACAATCCTTACTGTTTTGGATTATAACATTCACTTCTAAAAGACGGTCACTTGTTGGTTTGCCCTTTTCAGTTGTCTTTCCCCAGCCAGCGATACTGCAGAGCTGCCCCATCTTCTGCTCCTGGTATTTCTTCGGTAATGAGATCCAGTTGATTTTGGGATTCGGTTTCACTGGTTTATCAAGCTGTAGTAAAAATAATTACTTATGGCATTTGATTGTTTTTCACTTGCATTCAGTTATAACTAATCTACTGTCTCATGGAGAAAAAAAAAACTGTGGTTTCTGTGCATGTTCTTTTCTTATGAGAAGATCCCAAAATAAATTATTTAGCCATCATTGTTGTAAATCTAAAGACATCCTTATTTATATATACTGTGTGTATATATATATATATATATATATATATATATATATATATATATATATATATAATACATTCATTCATTATCTCCCCCTTATCCTCTATTAGGGTCACGGTGGGGTTCCCCATGCCCAGGGGAGAGCGTCTCGGGCGCTGGGCAGATAGACCCAGGACAGGGCACCAATCCATCGCTGGGCACACACTCACTCACACAGACACACTCTATATGGGGCAATTTTGAGAATTCAATTAACTTGTTCCATGTTTTTGGACTGTGGGAGAAAACCGGAGAACCCGGAGGAAACCCACGCAGACACGGGGAGAACATGGAAACTCCACCCAGATGGGGATTCGAACCGGGAATCCCTAGCGCTGAGAGGCGAACGTGCTAACCACTAAGCCACCGTGCTATATCTATATATATATAATCTCCTCTTGTACATATGTAGACTGTACATCAGATGAAGTGATGTTTTAATACTATTAAATAAAATGTGTTTCATATGTTGCATCATAACCATTTTTAGAATTCATTAGTGGTGGTTTAGGTGGTTCTTAAAAACCCTACTGCAGAAACTATGTGGCAAAACATTTTCATTATGACGTATAGGGTGAGCTACTTGCATTCTAAAAATGTTTAATGGCTTTGAACAAAATAAGTCCTTGTATAGTCATTGTGGGTTCAAAACCCAGATCCACTGAAATTACCCCTGTGGTTTTTTGAGCAAGACCCTCAACCCTTCCAGAGATGCTCCAGAGATGCTGTATGTAACCCTGTGTTCTGACCCAAAACGAGTTTGGATGTTAGTAAGACGGTTTGGATAAATGCATCTGCTAAATTATTAAATGTAAATATGTCTTTACATAGTGGTTAGCACGTTCGCCTCTCAGCACTAGGAATTCCCGGTTCGAATCCCATTCTGGGTGGAGTTTCCATGTTCTCCCTGTGTCTGCGTGGGTTTCCTCCAGGTTCTCCGGTTTCCTCCCACAGTCCAAAAACATGGATCAAGTCAATTGAGTTTTCCAAATTGCCCCATATAGAGGGTGTATGCGTGCGTGTTTGTGTAAGTGAGTGTGCGCCCAGCAATAGATTGGCGCCCTGTCCTGGGTGTATCTGCCCTGCGCCCAAAATTTTCTTCCCTGGATGGGTATGGGGAACCTCACCGCGACCCTAATAGAGGATAAAGCGAAAGATAATGAATGAATGAATGTCTTTACAGGTTTTTCCACGTTCCAAAGACAAATATGTACTAGCTGAACAAGTGTTAAACTTTTAACTAAGTAATTAATTAAATATATATGATAAACTAATTAAACTTTATCGCCCTCCACTCATGAATATTTTTACTTTTTTGCACTTACTCTTGCATACATGGACTTTGTTGTATTGTGTAGATTGTTGTCCTATGTAGTACCTTCTTTCAGGGAAACATGGTTTCATTTCGCAGTGTACTGCACTATACATGTGAATATGGTCGGAATGACCAAAATATTTTTTGTCAAGTGAAGGTTGCATAACCATAACCTTGTGTTACAATATGGTTGCCTCCTGCTTTAAACGATGTGGCGATTACACGATACTCTAATTAAAGAATGTAGATGCCATTCAAAAAATGTGAATTATTACAGTGAATTATTACAAATATCACTTCTTTTTAAATTGTTTTTAATAGAAAGGCACATTTTAGATGTGCAAAGTTTGTGCATGTGGTGCATAATGCTGGGAGAGCTCAAATAATGTAGTTGGCTTGTAAATACTGATGGCACAGGAAATTAAAAGTCACTTTAATTATAAAACCTGTAGATCAGCTGCAAAGATGCAAGTGCTTCTCTGAAATACGCCATCATTATTGTGTCAGCCCTCAGTTAACTACAATATACTATCATTAACAATTCTCCTTGAGCTGTTTGCGCATATGGTGTACCTGTAGCAGCATGATGTCATTGAGCATGTCTATTGAGTCATATTTTGGATGACTGTGGTACGACTTCACAGCCATGTGAACTGAAGCTGAACTGCTGGCTGACAGGGTGTGAGCTCCTAAAACCACGGTTAAGTTCATCCCTCTGTCAAAAAAGTAATGTAAATAAATTACTGTAAAGAACAATGAAGTGTAGCGACATATGACTTTGAGAACAATTCAGAACCACCCAATGCACTAAAAATAATGTCAGCTGTAAACAAAAATCTTTCAGATAAAGTTGGCAGGTCCATAATTGATTCACCATGATGTCCATGTACATTAAACCAATTTTTGTTTTCTTTTTGCCCAAAACGAACTCCACCAACCTCCTAACCCCCACCCCCCAGAACACATGACCACCACTGGTTTTAAGGTATACAGCCCACATTTCTGATGTGAGGAAATAATAGTGAAAATGTTCATCTGTGGTTATGAAGACACTTTTCTTAGTATTGGTCACCACAACTTTCCAGCCTAAAACTCATTCAGTCATTGCCAGGCACACACTCACTCACTCAGACACAGCAATTTTGAGGCAAATAAGGCAAATTAAGAGCAGTTAATTTACTTTGAATCCATTTTTGGACAGTGGGAAGAAACTGGAGAACTCGAAAGAAACTCCAACCACCTCTGGATTCAAACCTGAATGCCCAGCACTGAGAGGCGAATGTACTAACCACTAAGCTATCATGTTGCCCCATCCTAAAACTGCCTGTGTAGAATCTCTGAATCTTGGAGTGAAACAGACGACTTACTTCTCCCAGCAATGAGCAGCCGTCATGACAAAGAATTCAGACACCAGGAAGCCGCCACAATGATGCTTTCTGTATTGTTGAACTGAAACCATGTAGGGCCTGGAATGGGGTTTTGCCTCGGTGCCATTCACAATACCCATCTCCGCAAATGCTGGATCAAAAAAACGACATTACAAAGCCAAAAGGATGTGAGGCCAATAAAAAAAATCTGTTTTTACAAAGTTGTACACATACCTCTGCCAAGTAAATGGTCTGCATATTAATGATACATTTTTGTGTATTGTGTATGGGAAAAAACAAGCCCAGAACAATCTATGCATTAGATTACTCACTAGCTAAACACTTTAGTTTTTGAGAGGAGAGAGTAGTAGATATGAAAAAAACACTTACCGCAGTTTCCCAGCTGAGGGAGGAGAGAGATGAGCAGTATAAGCACGAGGAGAGTCATGATGCATCAGGGAGACACTGAACTTGTGATTCAGAGCAACAGGAGTATAAGTAGTATAACACTGTAACCACAAACCCTTTTAAACAATGTTCCACATGCTGATGTGTTAGTTTCATTTTGTAGTTTCATTTAGAGATCATGTTTCCCCTATCACATTACTGATGTGTAAAAGTCATTATATATAAAAATGTATATCTCACAGTATCCGTTAAAAGAAATATATCGCGGGGGGTTCCCCATGCCATCCAGGGGAGAATGTCTCGGGCGCTGGGCAGTATACACCCAGAACAGGGTGCCAATCTTTTGCTGGGCACACACTTACTCACACAGACACACTCTATATGGGGCAATTTGGAGAATTCAATTGAATTGATCCATGTTTTTGTACCGTGGAAGGAAACCGGAGAACCTGGAGGAAACCCACGCGAACACGGGGAGAACATGGAAACTCCACCCAGATGGGGATTCGAACCGGGAATCCCTAGTGCTGAGAGGCGAACGTGCTAACCACTAAGCCACCATGCTGCTATATATATATATATATATATATATATATATATATATATATATATATATATATATATATATAT
>JAFMOD010000319.1:3456736-3529051 GCA_019802435.1 Corydoras maculifer | reverse complement strand
TATATATATATATATATATATATATATATATATATATATATATATATATATATATATATATATATATATATATGGGTGTTTATATGTGTTTTTTTTGCCCCTCTCACATTTACAGCTGTTTTGAGGGTTGGGTGGGATAGGTTAATACGGTTATTTTATTCTCTGTATAATACTTTTGCACATTGATTTTACATGTTTACTTTGACGACATTAGTATACGTGTGTGTGTTTATATAGGGTTGGGGTGCTTTATTTTATATTACAGCCAATGCCTGTTGTCTTTATTTATGTATAATTGTAAATATCTGTGGTATTGTTATATACAGGTTTGTCTGTAATGTATATATTTTCAATAAAAAAAAAAAACTCATCATCTTTTGCTTAATCCTATACTAGGGTCACCTGGGGGTGGGAGGGTTCCCATTCCCAACCCCAGGACAGGGCACCAATCACACACATGCCCTATATGGAGGCAATTTACATGTAGATATGGGAAATTTAGAGCAGCCAATTCACCTTGAATCCATTTTTTTTGACTGTGGGAGGAAACCGGGTAAATAACTAGTTCTTTCTCCCAGTTTCAATGGCCAGACTGTGTACACTGAGTCTGTGCATCACTATCGTCCTCATCAGTGTTTCGCTCTCTCTCTTTCTCCCCCTCACTATTTTTTTTTTCTTTGACTTTCTCTGATCTTCAGATTCACTCTCTAATACCATAATTGGATGCTATAGATATATAAGAGGCTCTCTGTATGATCTCGAGCTTTAATACTGCCTAAATCCCATGGAGTGTGTAATAAGTGCTCATGCTGTGGTATGTCGACACTATTAACTTGAAACTATTAGAAACTGTGCTGTTGAAATGCACTATATGGCCAAAGCTATATGGCCAAAGCAAAGGTTAAAATGCACTATATGGCCTTGCCGTTATGTGAACACCGTGCCGGCTATTGACACTTGACTATTTTTAGCCGCTCTCACGATAAATTAATTATAACATTTTTAATCATAATTTAATGGTAAAAGCAATTAATCGTCCCATCCTTACTGACCATTTAGTAAAGAATTAAACTAGAAGCTTTTTTTTTGATTTACACATTTACCACACCTTCAAGTTTTTAAATCAAGCCTCACACATAATCTAGTTTCTAACTGAGAATGATTGATTTGATTTGCGCGGGCCTTCAGGCCCAACAGGCCCTGTTTCGTCACAGAGTAGCCACAGGAAAGTCTGTAAAGTGTGTCACAGTGTGTTTTCACAGCTAACACGACCGGCTATTCTGAATTAAAATGTCACATTTTTTGATATATGTTCATGTTCCAGAGCAATTAGGCACACTCCGAGGCCCATGTTCGTGTTTGCACGAGGTCGAGTTTATTTACAGAATGTAAAGATTGGCACTTGGCTTGCAAGCCGGAACCAGTTTAACTAAAATTAAAGCTGTTGGGTTTTTAATAAAAACAGGCAGGCCAGATGTGCATTTCATGACTTCTCATATGGTCCTTCACAAATGTTAGGACACCTCTGGGTGAAAAAGTTTTATTGATTTCCTGAATAAAAATAACTTTAACACACCAGGACTAGCATCCGTACATTTAAATCCGCAGTTATAATTAAAACTGTCATGATGGTAAAATATCACCTGAACAACATGCACACCATTCTCATAAGCTGCCATTATCTAGTAACATAAAATATTAAAAATAAATGCAGGTTTTTAGCAAAATCCTAAAACTAATGGTAAATTAAAATAAATGAAAAATGGTAACACAGTATGAGACTTAAACCAGTGAAGTTGTAAATTGTGTAAAATCTGTTATTAGCGAGGTAACCCAAGTGTGTTTTGCCAGGGATGGGAACAGTGGGTGCAACAGGAAAGGACAATTTTAAGTTGACACTTGATTGAATGGGACCTTTTCGGATTGGTGGAAGGAGTCCAACACAAATCTGGAATGTAGTATTAAATCTGTTAACATGATGGAACCTACCATAAGCATGTAGTGTGGAAAGCTAATACTGTAGTTGTAAGTTTAGGATACAACAGTTGCTGGGTGTTTCAGTGAGAGGGTAATATATAAACATCATCATCAGGACTAAATAGTCATGAGAAAAGACTTGCACACTTGTTTTGGGGTTTAGGATCACTCAGGCTTGTATGCTATATATTTAAAAGTATGTGTAAAATACCTCAATGCCCAGATAAATGCCGTTTTGCAGATGTTTTCATTTAAAGTGTCTTTCAAGGGTCCCAACTTGTTGACTGGTGTTGGAGGACACTTCTAATCATGATACTACAAGACCCTTATTAAGGGTATGGCTTTGGCCAATAGCCCACATTAGCATATTTGGTGGAAATGTGGTTTGAAGCTACCACACCCATTCAGCTTTGTGTTGTTTAGGGAAGGTCCTACTTTGTTCTTTTGTGGCAATTCTCATTTTTATCCAGCAAGAATGTATTGATTGAGTGTGTCTGTAAGGTTTGTATTGCTGTGCACTACGAGCTACTGCAACCAAAGAAAAAAAATCTCTGTGTGATATTTTGATATTTTTAAATATTTTTAAAAGGTGACGGATTTTAGTGGCTCTTGCCTTTTGAACACATACAATGGTAAATATATGGTAAATATATTGATGTTATTGTTATTTACAATGGTAAATAACTGAAATTGTATTTGTCAAATACAATTATGTAGCAAAAACAACAGATTTACTTATGTACTTGCTTGTATGATTATCCATCTTAATCCATTTTAATACTGGCTCAATTGTTACTGTCCAAAACAGATCCAGGGCCAAAAAAATCCTTTAAAGTTTCCCTTTAAAGCTGCAACGACAAGCTTAAATAGCCTGGGCCTAATGCCAAAACACAGACTGCTTCAGCTAATCAAAACTGTCTAACGGAGGGCAAAAGGTACCCTGGTCCTGCTCTACCATCAGGCATGCAGGGAATGGTGGCTTGGGGGTCGGAGGCCGTGGAAGACTTTGCAGTGATGTCGCATACCTCAAAAGGGGCATGTTGGGGTTTTACATAGGCACAGAAAAGTGTGTGCCATAGAGATCGGGCCTTCTCATCTGTTTCCAGTCGCTTCAGACAAAACACGCTAATCCACAATCTGATGAAAGAGGCTGTTGTGGATGGATCTGCTCCTGTCTGCCAAAATGGACAAGAGTGCAGGACAGAAAAGGGGTATTTTCTCGTCTAATTTGAACTGTTCTTTGGAATTCTGTAGGAAGGTTCGAGCTTAAATGCATATCTCAATATTGTTGTTTAAACGCCTTTGAGACATTTGCATTCAGTGTTTATTTTAAACACAACTTTTTAATGACCCTGAATGTCTAATATTGTAACTCTGCTGATTTAAACATAATGTAAAAATTTATTAGGGCATTTCAGCCAAACTTCCATTCTCTTCCGCTATACTAGGGTCATTGGGGGGAGTTATTGTTTCAAGCGCTGGGCAGATACACCCAGGACAGGGCGCCAATCAATTGCTGGGCACACACACTTACTCACACAGACACAAACTGTATTCCACTGTATAGGGGCAAATTAGAGCAGCCACTGTTTTTTGAAACCAGGGTTTTGGACTGTGGGAGGAAACCAGAAAACCCAGAGGAAACCCACACATACAACTTCATTAACATTGGGATTCAAACCTGGATACCCAGCGCTAAAAGTCGAACATGCTAACCACCTCGCCACCAAGAGGGCCCTATTTGGGCATTAATTACAATTAATTTCCACTGAACAACAGTTTAGTTCAAGTGATTTCAGTTTTAACATAAACATCCAGTTTTATAAAAGTGTTCTAATTTCCCTATGATAATATTCCTGGAAACTTCCACGCTCACGATAAAACCCTCTAAAACATTAATTCATTCATTATCTTCAAATTATTTCTATGCTAGGGTCACAGAGGGAGTTCCCCATTTCCATACAGTGAGAATGTTTTGGGTGCTGGGCAGATACGCCCAGGACAGGGTGCCAATCTATCATGGATCACACTTACTCACACAGACGCATACATATACTCTATATAGGGCAATTTAGACTAAATTTACCTTGATTCTATGTTTTTGGACAGGGGGGGGGAAACTGGAGAACACTGAGGATACCCAAGCTGACTCGGAGAGACAATGAAAACTCCACCCAGATTGGGATTTGAACCTGGAATCCCCAACGCTGTGTGGTGAACATGCTAACCACCATGCTACCCCCCTCTAGAACATGCATTGTGAAAAAGTTCTGGTAGTCATTACGGGGCTTAATATATAAATGCCATTTCATAAGCACAGAATGAACAGTTCACCTCATATTTATAGGCTATAACGTAAAGTTGCTGGTTGACATTAAATAAAAAAAGCTTCTTGACATTTTTAAATGAATGTCTTTCCATGTGTCCCAGTCAGGAGCGTGGGATTCCAGCACAGGCCAGTTACAGCATCTTAAAGAGAGGAACATATGCCTTCCGCCACATGTGAGGCAAACATTTTTCTTGGACTAACCACGTCAAACCTTCCATCGCAAGACACCAGCACACAAAAAAAGGCTTTAAGTCAGATTAAGGCAATGAGGGCACTGCACCTGTCCACCAACACCCGAGCAAGAAGCAGCGGCATGCTAAACATTGAAGCTGCGGCAGAACTCGCTCTCAGAACTTCTGGTGCCCCTGCCCCTATGCTCTGCACTCTTTAAAGCATTCCACCTTGATTTTCCATGCAGACGTTCTTTTTTCTTTTTTTGGGGAAGGGGGGAAGGTTTGTTGATGATCAAAGGTACACAGCTTTGATCTTTTGGCCCAGTGCTGCCAAGGGATCACTCTGGTCTCTCTGGCGAGGGAACTGACAGGACAGTAGAGCAACAATGATAATTACAGGCTCCTCGTTTTGTTTCTGTGCGTCTGGAGCAGAAGACTGGCAGAAACACATGGCCTTACCTTAAAGCCAAGAAGAGGGGAAAAACGGAGCCACCGAAATTCCTTGACTGTTGTGGGCCGCTGGATGTCATTTAGTCCAAACATTAAAGCGGACAGGCAGAAAACAGGATTGATATAGACAAATGTGTTTTGTAATGTAGGCTGTTAAATTTATTTTCCAAATTGTGTTCATTTAATGCTGAAACATTTGGCAGTTTAACTGCAGTAACCTTTTCTTTTTTACTCTACTTTAAAATCTACAGATGGCTAACAGCTATTACTACTTGATGTTGCCTTTACCGGCCTGTCACTGAACTTGACTGTGTACCAGGTGAAAAATATTATGAAACTCTTTCTGTTTTTAGCATTTTAACCGTAGAAACAGACGATTATATGCTTAGAGTGGGAGAATGCGTGGTGTGGTTTAATCAATCTAAAGGTTGTGGGTTCGAATCTTAAATCCACTGAAGTTACCTTGTCAATGTGAGTCCTTGAGCAAGGCCCTTAACCCTCATTGCTCCAGGGGTCCTGTAGGTTACCCTGTGTTTTGACTCTATCCATCAAGTTGGGATACTTATAAATCGCTTCAGATAAGAGCATCTGTGTAATGACCAAATGTTGTTCATACATGTACATTTTACAAACTTTTGTCCTGATGATTTACCATTGTATACAAACCTTAGACTTCTTTGTTAGTACAGAGAAATAATGAGATGCACACTATAAGGACAAAGTTAATGGGATACACATCGCACCTACAGGAGTTTTTTTTTTTTGTCATTCCATTCTACCTATAATGGATTTCACTTTTTGACAAGGCTTTAAATTTAAGATTTTGGACTGTCTGTGAAAATACTACTGACACTGATTATTTATCTAAATATCTGTTTTAATTAATTCCCAACATGTTTAGTAGGATTGAAAACTTGACTTGTTTTCAAACCAATCCTACCCAACCAGGCGTGTATGGACCTTATAAAATGTGTAATTGGTTGTAGTAATACTGAAACAGAAAAGGCCTTTCCTAAAATGAAATGATCTAAAATGCCTGGCTGGATGCTTGATTATATACACTAGTCATATTGATTTACACCTGAATTCAGGAATGAAGTGGTGTATACTGATACTTTTGCCTGAATAATTTATACTTGGGGAAACTAATTAAAAGCTGAAAAGGTAAAATGGTTTTCACATACTTTTGCACATATACTGGTCTGTAAGCAAAAGTGATAAATAATATTAATAATTATAATCATGGCAAAACAAAATTAATTTTCTCGATTTTCTATCCATCTATTATCTACCACTTATTCCTTTATATTAGGGTTGCAGAGGCAGGTTTCCCATGCCCATCCAGGGGAGAATGTTTCAGGTGCTGGGCAGATACACCACTCTATCACTGGACACACACTATAAATGACCATCCAATTTACCTTGTATCCATGTTTTTGTACAGTGAAAACCCATGTGGATATCAGGAGAACATGGACACACCACCCAGATTCTGATTCGAACCTGGATCCCCAGCACTAAGGCGAAAGTGCAAACCTTCATGCCAACGTGCCGCCCTTTCTTTATTATTTATTCATTCATTATCTTCCGCTTTATTCTATATTAGGGTCGCGGTGGGGTTCCCTATGCCCATCCAGGGGAGAACGTTTCGGCCGCTGGGCAGACACAACCAGGACAGGGCGCTAATCTATCGCTGGGCACATACTCACACAGACCCGCACGCATACACACTCTATATGGGGCAATTTGGAGAACTCAATTGACTTGTTCCATGTTTTTGGACTGTGAGAGGAAACCGGAGAACCCGGAGGAAACCCACGCAGACACGGGGAGAACATGGAAACTCCACCCAGATGGGTATTCGAACCGGGAATCCCTAGTGCTGAGAGGCGAACGTGCTAACCTCTAAGCCACCATGTCGCCTTTCTTTATTATTTATAGAAAAAAATATATATATAAACAGTAAAAAAAAATTTAGTCATTGAAAGCAGATTGGATAATGATCAGGTTTGATAATTCCACAGTGTAGCTGATTCCTTGGTGACTACTGACTTGTGTCGCTTTGGATAACAGCGTCTGCTAAATGACTAAATGTAAATGTGGGAAATAAAAAATCAAAAAGAACAATAATATCTTTTACGTGTCTAATGTTCTAGCTCTGTTATGATTCTTGGAACATTTACACAAGCCACAAGCCCTCCTAAAGTCTTTTATATGAGCCAGGTAATTTAACAGCTGTGAGCAGGGGTTTTGTTTGCACTCCAGCACATAAATACTTCATTAGCGCAGCTAGAATTCAGCCACTGGCCACTGGCTTTAAATTTCTTTCCTCTGCCACGTGCAGTTAATGTTTAGGCTCGGCTGTCAAAGATCCATGTTGTGGTTTAGGGCATTCAGACAGCAATTCTTGGACAGGGATAGAATGTTCAAAAGACAAATGATGGACAAAACCACAAGCTCTGACTCAGGAATTCGAAGCTTTTACAAGTATTAAATGCTACATTTGCAAAAGGCGGATAATGTCAGTGTGAGTTAGAAATAATACACAGCATATTTTTCACGCTTTCATCTAGTTTACAAGCTGTCAAAGCAAACGGTAATTCGAACAGATGAGTAATTTTGTCTTTGATCACATAAATCACATGAAATATTTGAACAAAAGTATTGGGACGCATACACTTTACATCTACATAAGCTTTTTTTGACATTCCATTTTACAGATTTGATGTTTTTGGAAAGGCTTTCTGCAAGATTTTGTTGTGCATTTATGGACCTTGCTTTTAATATATTTAGGGCATTTATGTTAAAGGTATGCCCAGCGATGGATTGGCGCCCTGTCCTGGGTCTATCTGCCCAGTGCCCGAAACGTTCTCCCCTGGATGGGCATGGGGAACCCCACCGCGACCCTAATAGAGGATAAAGCGGAAGATAATGAATGAATGAATGTTAAAGGTAAGCCAATTTTGCATCAGCATGCTTGAGCTTCAGTGCACAAATTTGTATAAAATGCAAGGCTAGGCACTTTTATTGTATGCAATGATTAAGATTAGTGTCACAAAGGACCATGTAATTGAGGATATCCAGGTTTTCTGATTTATTCATGCGGAAATAAAAGGTTTATTAATATTTGTTTTTTCCAAAATCTGCTCTTTAATATAAATTTCATGTTCCAATCGCACTGGTAGTATATTTTACTTACAAAAATTGGTAAACATTCATTTTCTTTAATATATATACCACAGGGCGGCACGGTGGCTTAGTGGTTAGCACGTTCGCCTCTCAGCGTGTCTGCGTGGGTTTCCTCCGGGTTTTCCGGTTTCCACCCACAGTCCAAAAACATGGATCAAGTTAATTGAATTCTCAAAATTTCCCCCTATAGAGTATGTCTGTGTGAGTGAGTGTGTGCCCAGCGATGGATTGGCGCCCTGTCCTGGGTCTATCTGCCCAGCGCCCGAGACGTTCTCCCCTGGATGGGCATGGGGAACCCCACCGCGACCCTAATAGAGGATAAGCGGGAGATAATGAATGAATGAATATATACCACAAACTATAAATCATGCATATTGGCCCAAAGTATATTAGCAGCCATCATAATTTATAATTAAGACAGAAACTCATATGCCATATGCTTTTCTCCTGTGGTAGCAAGTTGTAAACATTGTTTAATTAATCTACCAGGTGTTAATGTCACAAAGACAATAATATTAGACATAATGTTTAATTTCATTACTTTAGTTTTAATTTACTACTTTTAGAATGGAAATTTTGAAAAAAACAAAAAAAAAATGTTTCCACAATAAAACACGTGTGTGTGTGTGTGTGTGTGTATGTACAGTATCTCTCTCTTTCTCTCTCTCTCTCTCTCTCTCTCTCTCTCTCTCTCTCTCTCTCTCTCTCTCTCTATATATATATATATATATATATATATATATATATATATATGTGTGTGTGTGTGTATATATATATATATATATATATATATATATATATATATATATATATATATATATATACATAAGCACAGTGGCTTAGTGGTTAGCACGTTTGCCTCTCAGCGCTAGGGATTCCTGGTTCGAATCCCCATCTGGGTGGAGTTTCCACGTTCTCCCTGTGTCCGCGTGGGTTTCCTCCGGGTTCTCCGGTTTCCTCCCACAGTCCAAAAACATGGATTAAGTCAAATGAGTTCTCCAAATTGCCCCATATAGAGTGTGAGTGTGTGCCCAGCGATAGATTGGCGCCCTGTCCTGGGTGTATCTGCCCAGCGCCCAAAACGTTCTCCCCTGAATGGGCATGGGGAACCCCCCCGCGACCCTAATATAGGACAATATATATATATATATATATATGTAGCCTGTGAGACATAAGGTCCCAGTGGAAAAAGAAATCAGAGGGGCACTATGACCTAGCAGGAAGCGCTGCCGCTAGACCAATTAACGCGAGTATATATTGAGCTCCCTAGCACTCCATAGCAGGCCAGCATTGGGAGAAGTGTGCGCCAAATGGCAGTCTGGAGTTACTGACTGTTGTCCTTGCTTGTGGTGTGTGGGATTCACCTGCAGGAGAAACGCTGAATTCAGTGCTGTGGATTTGTTCTTGGTATTCCATCAGTAATATTGGAGAGTGGAGTTACAGGTAACTATGCTTTTTAGCAATGTTGGTTAATGCCTGTAGAGTGTGTAGTGTAGAGGGTTTTTATATATATATATATATATATATATATATATATATATATATAAAAGGGTGGCTCAATATGACTTGGTTGTTTGTTGTTGGCTCCAGTGGATGTATTTTAATTAATATGTTTAGTTATCCAGGCAAACCAGGGCCTGTGAAAGAGTGTGTAGAAGGCATTGGCTAGTAGCATTAGCCTAGTATGGCTAATTAGCTGTTAAGCTAATTGCAGGTTTAAGGTAATTGCTTATTTATTCATTCATTCATTATCTCCCGCTTTATCCTTTATTAGGATCGTGGTGGGGTTCCCCATGCCCATCCAGGGGAGAACGCCTCGGGCGCTGGGCAGATACACCCAGGACAGTGCGCCAATCCATTGGTGGGCAAACACTCACTCACACAGACACACTCTATATGGGGCAATTTTGAGAATTTAGTTGACTTGATCAATGTTTTTGGACTGTGGGAGAAGACCAGAGAACCCGGAGGAAACCCACGCAGACACGGGGAGAACATGGAAACTCCACCCATATGGGGATTCGAACCAGGAATCCCTAGTGCTGAGAGGCGAACGTGCTAACCACTAAGCCTGGCTTATTCATGATGGTATTAATTTTGTCTCTTTATAGGAATGATTGGTGGCCAGCATAGCATGTAGCCACTGTTTTTCTCACTTGTTTTATTATTAATTTTCACATTTTTTTTTTCTTCTATTTTCTCAGAGTTTTATATTGTTTCCCATGTTTTATATGTTTGGGTTGTTTCGTTGTGACAAGTATTGACTGCCTGAGTTTTAAAGTTGTTCCAATGTCCTACTTTTTATCAAGACCAGGTATTAATTGCCATGAATGGTTTAGAGCTCTGTTTTCAATATTGTAAAGTGTTTGTAACATTTCTATTCTGTTTTAGATTGGGGCCGTCAGACGGGTGTGCAAGCCAACTTCTAGCTCAGTTCATGTGTGGTGGTTTGGGTAAAAAACAATTGAGATTTTTGGTGTGGAAATGGATACCTGGGTGTGTAGATTTTAAATGTAGTAATATATTGATTGTGGTGGTTATCTCCATACTGGGCTAGGGGTTGTTGCTTACCCTCATGACATGTTTCACTTTTTATATGCAATTCTAGAGCTTTCTATGACAAACACATAAGAATAATTGATATTTGGTTGCTCTTGTTCTTAAATAAAGTCATTGTATTCAGCAGCTGTGTGACTTATTTGAATGAACTATTGTGGGGAATAGTATAATTCTCGCACCATTTATAATCAGGGAGTGGTGTAGTCATTTACTTGGGTGTAGTCATAGGGGCCACATATATATATATATATATATATATATAACGAGCAAGAAATTATATTGTTAACAATGTATGTGAATGTAAACTTTGGAGCAGAACATGATCTTCAGGCATTTTAACTTTCAGACATGTAACAGTTGATGGATCAGAATATTTACAAAGCATTTGTAACCACGATGACTGTTTTATTTATGGCGATGTTTTGAACAGGATAGGAACAATCAACCAACATTGTAACTAAATACTGGAAAAAACAAAGATCCAACAACTTTACTTACTAAATGCTGGTGCCTTATAGGATATACAATATATTCAGTTGTTTATAAACCCAATATCAATCAGATATGTGACTGGTGTTATGTTCTGAATTTTGGGTTATTGTTTTTCACAGAAAATCTGATTGTTGCACGTGTAAAAGTGCAGCTCGGGAAAATTAGGATTGTGAAATTTATTTATTTTTTTTATTTTATTTTTTTTAGGATTTAACAAGAAAAACAGTAGAAGACATTTCTTTACAAAAAGAACGTTTGATATCTGGTACTGTATGGCAGGAGGGTCGTGTTAACAGCAGAAGTTCCAGTTGGTGGATTTTAAGGTGAAAGACAAAGTTCAGTGCAAACCACTTGAGTTCTTACATAACCTTTTTTGTATTTTTACACAGAGGAGTGTACTGGGTGTAATGCATGAAAAGGTAAAAAGTTCTCCCAAAACTAATGCCACAAAGTTGGGAGCCTAGAATTGTTTAACATTAACATTTGATTAGCGGTTCTAATTCTAAGTTTAGCAAGTAGAAGTCTACAAACTCAGTTTCTAGTTTGGTTGCACAAAATCTTTGTCAGGCTTCCCGACAAACATTCACAGAGGTTAAGGAGAAAATAAAAAGATTTAGTCAGACATAAAAAGTACACAACATAGAACTCCCACTACGCATCATGTGTTTTGACAAGATTCTAGTTTAAAACAAAGTATAGCAATTTAGTCCTTCCAGTAAATCACGAGAAGCCCAGTCTTTATGGTTTTCAACTAATCTATTGGTCTTGTAGAATAATGCCTTGTATTTTTCCAACAGGTGTTGAGATGGTCATAGTTTCATCAGCATTTACATAAATATCTGCACAATAATAAAGGCTTCAAAGGAATGTTTTAGGTCTTAAGCTATAAAGCAAGGTAGAATAAGTTATCACATGACAACCCCCCCCCCTCCCCACCAAAACCCATTGTGTATATATACAGCAGAAATAAGAGGCAGCTTGCAGTAATAACCTTTATGACAGAAATTAAAATGGCTAAAAAAAGAGGTTGCAGCTATGTGGGGAGCATCGGGAGGAAGTGAGTAGAAGGGTGTCTCCGTCGAGCTTTATGTCCTCTCCGAGGTTTCCCTCGTCCATTCAGAGAGACAAACATTTGCCTCCCGCCATGCTTCCACCGAAGGGATGCATATGTGTTGTAGCCATTTTCCTCTATGCGCTCCTTAAACTTGCAACTTGGGTTATACCGTCCCTAAAACATAAAAAATATATATATTTATGGCTTGCACAGTAAAAAAAAAATCTTAAAATAACTAAAAAAGTGAACCATTAAGTTCTATTCAACATTTTTGTATTGATATAAAGTTGCCTTCCACTGTCAACTGAAACAACCTTCACTATTCTGGAAGGTCAGCTGTTGTATGTTCTACCTTTCTCATTCCCTTTAATTTTAAAATAAGTGTGCTCAAAGATGGCCCAAACACACACCTCCTTCTTACTCCATTGTCTATTTTCTCCACTTACCATATAGATGGACTTTGTAGTTTTCCAATTACAAATACTGTAGTCTATCCATTTTCCTTGACTTGTTAGTCCCCTGTTGGTTTTCTGTTCTCTATTGGTCAGAAGCATCTCAGAATATGTGTAACTTGGATGGTGCATTGTTTATTGTTAGTTCTGCAGTGACTCTGATGTGGTGAGGAGGTAGTAAGTTTCTGAATTTTTTAAATCCTGTTTATAAAATAGGTCCTCATAGCGTTCCGGGGTGGTCTTGACCATTAAAAAAATTAGGGGAACTATCAAGGTATGTAGACAAAAAGATGGGATATTCTATTCTATTTCTGTAATTTTACGAAATACGAAAATAGGAAAGCTACGAAGTGCATGTATATGGGAAGAATTTAAAAACCGAGGTGTACTAAATAAAGGTTTTGAAATTAAAGCTTTAATAGGGACAGGTGTGTCTACATACTGTGCATTATTGTGTCGCTGTATGCTGTGGAATGGTATTTTTAGTTCCTGCAATCTCACATGTCTATGCATTGGTCTTGTTTGGAATTTAGTCACTTGCTGAAGTTGTGCATGTCTACCGCAACAGGATGGAGCCGTTATCTGAAGAAGGCGCAGAGATGGTACAATGACAATGTGCCCTGGCTTAGGTTTCCACTGAGGGAGGGTCATCAGCTCTATCTTGCTGCCTAGTTAGATAAGATCAGCTCGTGATCCATGTGATTAATGGTCATTAGGGTGATTCAAACAGGAATGAAATCACCGGCTATCAAGACCGAATCCCAAGCATTGTTTGTTTACTTTTCGACGAGTGGGGCGGGGATAGATGTCCGTAAGGCAACTGATTACCAGGTTGTGATTTCTCACAGTGTGGTTAAAGGCCGTGTACGCTCATTAAACAAATCCCAAACAACTGTCTGGTGGCACGCACAGGCGTCCTGGGATCAGCACTGTCACCAGCAGGAGATCTCAAGGTGTCCTCGTAAATCTGTTCATTTAGATCCAGGTCCATGTATGTTTGAAGACACTTAAGTGCCTTCTATTTAAGGTCTGGCAAAATGTCTGGGCGACAGTTCTTAAAGATTTTAGGATGGCTTTTTTAAATATTTGTCAGAAATCAGTTAAAATATTTGTGAGGTCAAGCCATGATGGAATTGTGACACAATAAGTGATTTAATTCACAACAAAAAAGGACCTTCCATAACCTGTTGTAAAAATTTACACATTATTGCCTGTGTAAATGCTGTGTCATCAACATTACAGTTGAACCTGACTGGCCGTTCTCCAAAGTGTAATAGAGAACTGGGAAGAACCAACTCTGGAAGCAAACTTGCCCAAGCATTTCTGCTAAAATCATTTTGTTTTGGCTAAAACAGAATTCCTGTCAGAACACTTTGTCCAGGTGTGGATTCAGCCCAGTCGAATTTACATTTCAAACAAGCCCAGATGTTATATTTTTCCATATTTTTATGAGGTTTGCACAATGCTGGACCACACTTCAGTCTTTAATGGATTGTAAAACCATTGATGTTGTACTCACCGATCCAAAGAGAGTGCCTTTTTTGGACATAGCCAAGTACAGGCCGGTGCTGACAGATTTGATGGCGACGACTCCCACACTAACAGATCGGATTTCCATCAGACCTAAAAAAAAAAAGACAACAGGGAATGTAGGTATGGTGTAGAGGAGGGAAATGTTCCCATCAAAAACCACTCAATCATTACCAATTAGGAAAACAGACATCCAGATGCAGTGGGAATACTTCTTCATACCCTAGAGGTAACAGGACATATGCAGCTGTAAATTAGAGCAGCCATGTGGCACTGGTTAAAAAACCTACAGGTTAAATGAAAAGCACGATTTGTACAAGAGGGATTTAAAGCTGTAAATTATAAATCCAATTGTCATGTGTCATTCCTCATTATTATCATATAAGCCTCTCCTTCTATCTCTAAGCTTTTACTTTCTATCGGCATTTGGAAAGGCTTTCTACAAGATTCTGAAGTTATTTTACTGTGGATTGATGCTTGCAGGTATGTCTTTATTTGAGGGGGTTGAGATCAGGATCAACAAACAACTGGAGCTCCACTTCAATCAACAAATCAAACAATGAATGCATGATCACATGCTAAATGATTGTAATTTTTATAAGAACTAATAGTAGGTCTGAAGTATAGCGATTCAGAGGGGCCTGGACTTACAGGAGAGCAGAAGAGCAAAAATGGATGCGAGAGAAGAGGATGGTAAAAAAAAACATTTCCATTTGGACATTTAGCAGATGCTTTTATCCAAGGGGACTTACAGGTATCCCAATCCCAGCTTGGTTAGGGTCTGAACACAGGGTTGATACAGCATCCCTGGAGCAATGGGGATTAAGGGGCATGGCTCAGAAACCACATTGGTAACTTGAGTGGACCTGGGATATGAACCCACAACCTTCAGATTGATACCCCAACCACTGAGCTACCACGCCGTCCAATGTTACTACTATTTTCACTTTAAGGTTTTTTTAAGCTAAACTTATTAAACCACCGTGAGTTTAAACTCATAAATGCATTAATAGATACCTGTTGCTTCTGTAACAAACATGACCTTTGGCTTCTTATGTTTTATGAAAGTAAAAAACTCAATTGTGTAGCTCAGCAAATCAGAAAAAGCAAATAAAAAGTTGACTCTGACTCTGAGCAACAATGATTTAGAAAGAATGGCACAATTCTCTAAAAACTCTTTCAGACTTTAGCTGAATGATTGTGGTGTGGACACGTTTGAGAAACTCGTTCCCGTTTTATTTTAGGTGTGTTGTGCTTAAAAAGCTCTGATATTCTCTACTATGTCTGTCTTTTTACTTAATAGCTGGTTTTACAACTTCACCTCAAAAGGGATGAACCCAAACCCTCCAAGCTACACTTGGTATTAACTAACAACTTAGAGGATGAATTATACGGACAAATTAGCTCGACACACTGAACTGTAAACACAGAAAAACATCAAGGTGTTGAAGGAAATGTGGGCTGAGTGCCAGAAGGGAAATGCAGGCACCAGATGCAGGAAGCAACCCTTAAACAAGCAAAGCGCCCTAGCACTCCTGTCAAAGCAGTGAATTATACTGCACACACATGGAAGAGTTGATAACTAAAGGATAATTCACTTAAGTATGTTAAGCTACTTGATTAATAAAGCAGTAAATGATATGAGATTACACTTCTATTTCTTTATATACATATATATATATATATATATATATATATATATATATATATATATATATATATATATATATATATATAAAGAAATAGAAGTGTAAACTCATATCAAAGCACCTCAGTGTTAATTCCTTAATAGTCCGTTTCTTTCAATATCAGGACTAGACCCCACAATACCATGACCAAACCATAATAATGAATGCACTGCACTGTTGAACTGTCGATACACGTTGGGGACAGGGTGCCAATCTATGGTTGGGTACACACTCAATCACTCACACACACATTCTGAGTATATAGGGGCAATTTAGAGCAGTCAATTCACCTTGAATCCATGTTTTTTGGACTCTAAGAGGAAACTCCACCTAGATTGGAGAACCTAGATCCCCAACGCTGAGGAGCGAACGTACTAACCACTAACCACCGTGCTGCCTGGTTTATTAACATCTATGTACATTAACAGAGGCTTATAACAACTGTTATAAAGCATTATGAATACCAGATTCAAAGAAAGTATTTCTATTTCTAACTGATGGACCGTCAAATACCCGTTTAAACTGATTTAATTACTGATATATTCATTCATTCATTCATTCATTATCTTCCGCTTTATCTCATATTAGGATCGTGGGGGGGTTCCCCATGCCCATCCACGGGAGAACGTTTCAGGCGCTGGGCAGATACACCCAGGACAGGGCGCCAACCTGTCGCTCGGCAAATCACTGATATAGTTTTTTTTTTTTTTTTTTAATGGACATTTGGTTATTGCACATGGTACATGGGTGTCCTACATTTTTGATACTGCCTGGCCACACAAGGAGGATGAGTTCCCCTCTGAGCCTTGGTACTTCTTCCAAGGTTTCCTCCAACTGTGAAAGTTTTTTCTTGCCACTGTTGCTTCAAATTGCTTTTTGGGCATTCAGACTCAGAACACTGTAACGCTGCTTTGAGAATGCACTATTGTAAACATTTCTATATTCATGAACTTAAGCAAGGCGGCACGGTGGCTCAGTGGTTAGCACGTTCGCTTCTCAGCGCTAGGGATTCCCGGTTCAAATCCCCATCTGGATGGAGTTTCCATGTTCTCCCCGTGTCTCCCCGTTCTTCCCGTTTCCTCCAGTTTCTCCGGTTTCCTCCCACAGTCCAATAACATGGATCAAGTCAATTGAGTTCTCAAAAATTGCCCTATGTAGAGTGTGTCTGTGTGGGTAAGTGTGTGCCCAGCGATGGATTGGCGCCCTGTCCTGGGTGTATCTGCCCAGCGCCCGAGATGTTCTCCCCTGGATGGGCATGGGAAACCCCACAGCGAACCCTAATAGATAAAGCGTGAGATAATGAATGAATGAATGAATGAATGAATGAACTTAAGCATGTTGCTTTGATCCAAGATGCTTGTATTAAAATACGTCAGATAAATGTTTTGAATGTTAATGAACCTTTTCAGTAATCTTGTCCTGATGATTGGATGTAGCTGAAAAGGGCGTTGTAGGCAATTATCTTGCTGTGATTTTATGGTGTGATAATTAGATTATCCAAATTCTTTAACTGGATAGAATGCAGTGCTATGTGCATTGTACATGTTTAGTCACATAGCACATAGTGTTTTCAGGACTATGAGACTTCAAAAAGCACAGGACATGTTCAGTTTGTCTCATTTCTCTGTCTGTTTCTTTTACCCACCACCCTATAGAGAGGGATTCTTGAATGAAAGCCCATCGTTAGATCATTAGGATGGTGGAGAGACCCTAAAAAAATTAAAATAAAATAAAATAGCAAGGCAGTGGTGAAAGAATACTCTCACTGGGTCTCTTTTGTAAGATTTATAGTTGGATAAGAGCAAGTGAAGTAAAGAGGGCTGTACAGGGTAATAGGAAGATCTGATTGGTAGGGGGTTACAGGGGTCAACAGGGTCATAAAATTATGTTTCCTTCAGCTGGCCCTTTGCTCCCAATAGGCTTTTGTTACCTACCTGAGATCTGGAAGCCGACAAGGACTTATTAATGACCCAGCTTTTGTGGCGGAAAGCAAGGTTCCTCCCACCTCAATTAAAAGGGAAGGGGGGGTAGACTCGCTGGAAGATTGGGCAATGTTTCTTTAGCTTTTCCCAACTTTCTTGGAGGTCTTTAATTTCTCAGGTCACCCCCTTCACCATCCCAACCTGGCCTGTCACCCCCTGCAAAAAAAAAAGCCATGGGAATCTCCAGGTTCCAGCACTACACTGGGCTTGATTGACGTACCTTTTCAATTATTTCACAGTTTGCTAAGAGAGGGCACTGTTGTTTTTTTCTCTGCTCCTTTTCTTTCTCTTTCATGCCTCCCTTTCAAAACACGGGCTTTTCATGTCGGGTTGCTTGCCGCTGGGCCTAATGGCCGTGACCAGGACCTTTGATCTGATCTGCCTCTGCGGATGTGCGCCCAAGCAGGCTTCTGTCTCGGCCTGTGTGTGGTGAGAGCTCACACCATAAAAGGCCGCACCAGCATCTGCTCCTAACAGCTTGATGCCAAAGCGGGCGCTACTGTTTCAGGGTTCAGGTCTTTAAAACTTTCAGCAGGAATCTGTCCAGTTCAAATTTATCATAAATTTTAATTCTTTTTTTTTTTTGATGGCATTTTACAAGGGAATTATGGAAACATCAAATTAGACATTTTTTTTATTTATATATATATACACATGGGGAAAATCTGTGCAACTAAATAAATGAAGAAAGCCTTAGTGATTTTAAGGTTTTCTTCAATCTTTTAAATTTTCTTTAAATAATAACTTTTCTAAAGATTAGACTCCCTCAACAGATCACCAGCCTGTTTCACACACACAGTTTTGTTCATTTATTCATTCATTCATTATCTCCCGCTCTATCCTCTACTAGGGTGGTGGTTGGAGATGGGGGGGGGGGTTCCCCATGCCCATCCAGGGGAGAACATTTCAGGCGATGGGCAGATACACCCAGGACAGGATGCCAATCTATTGCTGGGCACACACTCACTCACTCAAACACACTCGATATGGGGCAATTTTAGAAGTCAATATACCTTGAATCCATGCTTTTGAATTGTGTGAGGAAACCAGAGAATCCGGAGGAATCCCACATGGACATGTAGAACATAAAAACTCCACCCAGATTGAGATTTGAACCTGAATCCCCAGCACTGAGAGGCGGATATGTTACTTTACATTTTTGCCCCATACATTTTTGTTAATGAATAAAAAGAAATTATGAAAACAGACCTTTCACTCCCCAAAAAACACACTTTTTATGATGGACAGCTGATAATGAAACTAGGGACATTTCACACCAACCTGACATTAAGAAGCTGTGTCCCCATGTTGTGTAGTGTGTTTTGCACCAAAGGCAAAACACACTACACAACTTCGTTCACAGATCATGTGGTTGAGAAGATAATGCTTAATGGCTGTTTAAATTAGTGAATCATTTCATGCAAAGTGTCTTTTTTTACTGATTCTTAATCTTTTAGAAAGAGGGCCCAACCAACAGATTCAAAGACGCTTTTGAACCTTGGGGCATTGACGTAGCTCTAATTCACAGCAGCCTGCTGTTGTTGCAGTTGTCTTTTATTGTCCACTCTGACCATTTAACAAACCCAGGACTTTTTGTGCTGAAAAGTGGGAGTACTAACTACTGTGCCACTCTGACACTTCTCTTATTGTCAGTCAAAGCAGAGGTTATCATCATAGCCATACTGAGTTGACAGTTTGTTTAAATTTGTATTTCATTTTATACAAACAGGAGGATTTTTCAGGTTTTAGTGGACTGTAAAGTAATGAATTGATCAATTTTGACTCCTGTGCTTGCACACAGATAAATTAGTCCATTATATTTAACCCATCTATGCAGTGATATGCACACACATATACACACACTGAGTGAAGTCAGCACACATGCCCGGAGCGGTGGGCAGCCCTGTATACGGCGACAGGAGAGCAATTGGGATTAGGTGCCTTGCCCAAAAGCACTTCAGGCATAGTGCTTAGTGGGACCAGCTATGAAATAAGGGACCTTCAGGTTGCAAGGCTGTTTCCTTTACTACAATCCTACAACTGTCCTTTTTTTGTAATCCTACATCAAATGTAACTCCATAAATTTAGATGTAAAAATGAATGGTCTGTTCATATGTGCGTAAAACCTGACTATTAAATCTCTAGAATTAAAACATTTAGGATTAGCACATTTATTCTAAGCAAATCCATCTCATCCTATAATAGTGCCTGCTTAAACCAAACAGGCACGCCTCAAAATCATATTTTATATTTTTTAAATTAAAAGATTATTATTTGCAAAGAGAGCATGTGATCCATGTGATCAGCTAATCGAATTCATAAATATGTGATGATCCGATATCCACATAGTGTTTACCTACAATATTAAACCATATTTGTTATAAGTAATGAGAAAACATCAGTGAATAGTTATGCACACTGCTGCACTGAACTGAGTTTAAGTTGTTCCAGGGGTGTGAGCTTGGCTGCAAAAACGAGGTGTGTATGGCTTCACTGAGACATGTCTCATAGCCTGCTGGGTGGGATAAATGAAGTTCGACTTCAGAGGCTTAATAGGTATGATGCATGTCCAGAAATGCAAGGCTTTTTCCAGCAGCTGACGCCGGGTTGCCCCTTCGTGGAAAGCTAGGAGCTAAGAACTCTTTCAGAGACTAGAAGTTTTAGAACCTACTTAAAGTTATTTAAAGTCACACAAACATTCCTAATCATAACCCATGATATCAGAAACAGATATCTGATTTAGTTCAAACAGAACGAGGAGCTGTGACTAGAATCATCCCTGATTAAGCCACTGTTAACATGGGACATTATCGTTCATTGAAACTTGCTGTAACTACTTTAATTAATAAAGCTGTCTATATACTTATTGTACTGTAGTGTAGTAAAAGTAAAATACTAAATTAAATTGTGTGTCCTGTAATAATAAGTAGATTAGATTAGATTAGATTAAGATTATGAAAAGAACAGGACTGTTGAGATGACTCTTTTAACTGGGTTTAGGACCCAAATCCGCTTCACTGAGCTACTTTACCCAAGGCAGTATTGACTTTACCTCCACTGCTTTACTCACAAACCAAATTTTTCAAATGAAGTAATTCCCCAAATTGTTTTCAACACGTCGACTGATTCACATTACGTGATTTTTATATTTCTAACTCTCCACCGAAATAATAAACACAGGTTCCTGTAGTTAATGATGTGATAATGTGAACTGGAATTAAAAGCTCACGAAGAATAATGTTAGTGGAAAGAAAAGCCAAAGGAAATGAAACTGTGTATGTGTAGAGTGGAATCCTATAAACCTCAAATTACACGAGCATTGTAATTTAAATCCATTGGCATTAATAAAGCCATTTATTTAAATTATTTATATATCATTGACACATTATTCCATGACACCTCCAGCTAACAGCATAACATATTGGCTGCTCTAAATCTCTCCTATATATAGTATATGTCTATATAGTTGGGCTATCAATCAGAAGGTTGGGGGTTCAAATCCCAGGTCCACTGAAGTTACCAGTGTGGGTCCTTGAGCAAGGCCCTTAACCCTCTTTGCTCCAGGGATGTTGTGATTAACACTATGCTCACCTTGTAAGTCGTTTTGGATAAAAGCATCTACTAAATGACCAAATGAAATGCAAATGTAATATGTGTCTGTGTGAATGAGTGTGCCCACCGATAGATTGGTACCCTGTCCCGTGTGTATCTGCCCAGCACCTGAAATGTTCTCCCAATAAGGTGCATTAGAATCCTCCATGACCCTTGTATAGGATTAAGTGGAAGATTGGATGGATGGACATACTACATAACATGGTGGTAAATATGTGGACATGCTTCATTATTACTGATTTCTAGCTCAGTGACTTAAAAGCGGCAACATACAATGATAGTGTAATAATAATAATAACATAATAATAATATATTGGCAATATTTTAAAGGGGGCTCCTCTCGCTCCACTTTGTTTAAATTGAAAAAGTTCTGACTTGAATTTTAATCAATGGCTTTGGGAGAGAGTGTAAATTCTCTTTGTATCAGTTCATTATGTTTACGATTGCATCAATTTGGAAATTCTCTTTTGATGAGCACTAAAATGAGCGGTTAGTTTTTCAATAGTCCTCTGTAGCCACAAATATTAATCCCCATGTGTTTACAGCTGAATATCTAACAATCTCACTTGTGTGATGGTCAGGTGTCCACATTGCTAATGACCAGGTTGTGTAAACAGTGACTAACACATTATTTGGTTTAAGCTTATTTTAGAGAAAGGCTGCTACATTTGGACACATTTAATCTTTAGTTCTTAAAAAAAAAGCATAAATAGATTTTTGTCAGATTTTATAAAATGAAACCATTTGCCTTGCAATCCGTCTCACCTAATAAACGTCTCCAAGATTTAATATGAAACATCTGCCCATGGCTTAGTCTGTCTTTCTTTCTTTTTGTCTTTCATCATATTACGATGTATTAAAACTTGTCACATTCAGTCAAGCTGCCCTGACAGTAAACGGAAAAGCAATATTCTCTGCACAAGGAGTTTGGAAACTACGTTAAACTGTATTTGTGCTGCTGCTGCTGTCATATTTTCCTTCTTCTCATCTATCATCGCATTGCTTACCTGAACTTGTATTACTTTGCAATAAGCAGTAAGGTAGCAATCAAAGCTCATGTCGCTGTTCCCAAATTGATTTATAGAGGTCATCAATTTTGCTTTAAAAGTAGTGCAGTTTGTGACGTTTTGTATAAATTAGTCGAGTAATTAGGACAGCGTGACCTGGCATTGGTGGCAGGGGGAGGCTTAGTGCTCAGACCAGAGTACGTTCTCACAGTGCCGCACACTTGGGTGACGTTCCCGCTCACACAATCCGGTGCTTGTACGGTTTCAGGGACCTGCCCTCAGCCCTTTTCCCCCTTTATGCATTGCTGAATGCCGGCTCTGGGGATTAGCCAGGTCCTTCAAAGGCCATTAGTGGCAGTGACAGGTATCCCATTACCCTCGGCACACACACATACGCACACACACACACGCACGCACACACATAGATGGACCAGGTAAGATTTTCAGAGGCCAGACGGAAAAGGCTGGGGTCATTTAAGGACAATGTGTATGTGGACCCCCTCTTCTAATCCAGACTTTTTTTTTTGCTTCCATCATACATCATATACTTCCATCATATACAATTACAATTACTGTTAATATGCCATTACATATAGCAGAGATATGTGTGCTATTGCAATCACCCTGGCATTAGTTTGGCTTTGTGACATAACAGATATCATTCATTCATTCATTCATTCATTATCTCCCGCTTTATCCTCTATTAGAGTCGCGGAGGGTTCCCCATGCCCATCCAGGGGAGAACATCTCAGGCGCTGGGCAGATAGACCCAGGACAGGGCGCCAATCCATCGCTGGGCACATCACTCACACAGACACACTCTATATGGGGCAATTTGGAGAATTCAATTGACTTCATATATTGTTTTTGGACTGTGGGAGGAAACCGGAGAACCCGGAGGAAACCCACGCAGACACGGGGAGAACATGGAAACTCCACCCAGATGGGGATTCGAACCGGGAATCCCTAGCGCTGAGAGGCGAACGTGCTAACCACTAAGCCACCGTGCCGCCATAACAGATATCAGTCTTTATGAAATGTACCATATGTTGAATTTAATTTTTTTATATACAATAATATAATAAAACGCATAATTCATGTTCTTACCAATAGTGTTTATTGCATTTGAATTCAGGGTGCTTTGCAGATCAGTAATATTCAGTCTACTCCCCAATATGTAACCATATTTAAAACCATTTTATTGTGTACACGGTGTTCACATATTGTGGCTCTATCTTGTATGTCCAACCAGAAGGATGTAGACTCAAAAAACTGAGGGGAAGTCTTCCATTAGATAATTACTACACCAGATAAAGAGGCCACTTTTAGAGTCAATGGTTCAAGGGGTCAAGGGTTGAATGATGCCATCATTCCCTTAGACAATTGCACAGTCTGTGTGATCTGTATAGTCTTAATAGATGCTGTCATACCCTATATTGTAGATTTTTCAAATAATACTTAATAAACACACCAAGTGGAGTTTTTATGTCCCATGGCTTAAATGTATTAATTAGAGGTGCATAATCAAACTAATGTGTTTTAATTTAAAAGAAACAAACTTTCAATACAAAACTTTCCTGAAGACTCAGGATGTATGCAAATCAAAATGGCAAATCTGTTGTGTTCAGATTTGGTTTTTGTCATTAGGAGTCATTAGAAAAAAAGTTGAGGAAAGCTGTGTTGCTATGCTCACTCCTGTATAGAACTGCATGATTTGTAGTGGATTCGGAAAATCTTTTATTTAATTAAGAACAGGCTCTAGATTATTAATCAAAAGGCCTGGACAATTTCATTGATAAGAACCTTGATTCTGTGGTGTTTTTTTAAAGAAAGTATTTGGAGTAAGACTGAGCTCTGCTGAGAAGCTCTTCATGAGAAAGCTGCCTGTCCAGCTGTTTTATTGACTAATGTTGATACATATGAACATTATTTGGAAATAAATAGTTATATCTTTTCTCTATATTTATGCATTGTTTGTGAATTTTGAAGCGGTCTTGACTTGAATTTTTGATTAAAAGATGTAAAAGCTTCAATAAATTATTGTATTCTGTTAATTTCCATCCATTATCTTCCTCTTTATCGTATATAAGGTCGCGGGGGGGGGGGGGGGGGTTCCCCATGCCCATCCAGGGCAGAACGTTTCGGGCGCTGGGCCAATTTAGCGCTGGGCTATTCTGTTAATTTGCTTTCTTAAAATATAGTTGTGATTGTAATTGGTAGATAGAATTAAATGTCCCAGATTGTGCTAAGCTAAGGTGTATATGAACTCATTTCTTTAAATGTATCAGATATCCTTGTTGGATATCAAATAATGTCAACTTGGGCCTCTCTTTACATTTATATCTTCATGTAAATGTATATATAATAATGTATTGTGTGTTTTATATATAAATATATATATATATATATATATATATATATATATATATATATATATATATATATATATATATATATATATATTATATTATATTCAGTTTTTTATAATAAAAATAATTATAAAATAAAAACATAATTCATTTAAAAAAAATAATAATAAAAAATAAATCTTTCAGAGCTACCCGAGTGGCAAGTGGCTTATGGGGTGGGGGTACTGGGATTGGGTTTGAAGGTAGAGCAAGCTGCAGGCTGTTCCACTTGGCTGATTAGACACAGGACAGCTTCTATTCAGCTGTAACAAAATGAGACAAACTAGACGGGGAGGTGACAGATGACACAACAGTGCCATCAGCTGCCTGTCCGATCTGTCAAACGGCTTCAGTGGTGCGAGAGGCCTTGACCTTAACTCTATCCTGTGCTGGGGGTCCTTGAGATTTTGTACACCACCTGGTGGAGCGTGAAGCCCAAGTCACTTAATCCCAGGAGAATTACTAAATTACCATTATGGTGATATCCTGGCTATATAATTTAGCAGCCTAAAAAAGATTCCTTTACCTTTATGATATAAAATATTCATTGTATCATTCATTCATTCATTCATTATCTCCCACTTATCCTCTACTAGGGTCGCGGTGGGGTTCCCCATGCCCATCCAGGGGAGAACGTCTCGGGCGCTGGGCAGATAGACCCAGGACAGGGCGCCAATCCATCACTGGGCACACACTCACTCACACAGACACACTCTATAGGGGGCAATTTTTTGAGAATTCAATTAACTTGTTCCATGTTTTTGGACTGTGGGAGGAAACCCACGCAGACACGGGGAGAACATGGAAACTCCACCCAGATGGGGATTCGAACCAGGAATCCCTAGCGCTGAGAGGCGAACGTGCTAACCACTAAGCCACCGTGCCGCCCCATTGTATCATGACTTTAATAATTAAAATCTCACAGACATAATGCCGAACATACTGCGGGTACTCATCTTTAATATTCATAATAAAATAGTTTCTTCAAATGGTACTGTATTTTTTCACTAAATATTCAGAAGTGTTAAATGTCTTATTGATCCAGAACATAGCAGGTTTGATTAGGATTAAAGTGTGATTAGATTGGACAGCTATCTCACATTTGCATTGGTTTAAGTTAAATGTCGCGTCAGTTCTCGTTATACTAAGTGGTCTGGCGCCAAAATAGCCAAAATGAGTGATCTCATTGAGTTGTATAGTCCAACATGTGAGCTCCACTTACAAATAACAGGTTTCTTTTAGTCCCCAGAGTTAACAATGTTTTCTTATATGGCTTTTCAGCTTTGGCACGGACTTTTCATTTACTTACTTACTTAATCTGGGTCAGGATCATAGTTTTATTGTGAACAAAGTGGGAACAAAATCAGGCACATTTCTTTGATATGAAATATAAGCGTTTATAATATATATATATATATATATATATATATATATATATATATATATATATATATATATATATATATATATATATATATAGCTTCACACTTCAAAAATCTTTCATCTACAATTTGAAAGTGGGTGGAAATGTGTGATCATTATTTTAGAACGTAGGGTTGAGGTCTAAGAACAGTAATGTTGGAACAGGCAAGAACCCTCCACAGCAGAGCAGAGTACATATAGAACTTGTATAAATTGCTGGTGCAGTTGCAGAATTCGAAACTCCTTGTTTCGAATTCCCTTCCTATCAATTACTTTGGCTGAAGTGCACTTGGTAAAGGCACCTAGCCCTAATCACTCCCCGGGCGGTGTATACAAGGCCGTATGTCCACTGTACGCCCACTTTATGCCCACCGTATGTTCACTGCTCCAGACACATGTGCTCACTTAAATAGTGTTTGAGTGTATGTGTTTGTGTGTGTTTCACTGCAAGGGTGGGTTAAATGTGGAGGACTAATTCCTTTGTGTGTATGCACAGTTGGCAAAATAGATAACTTCACTTTAATACTAAAGGCTCTTGCACAACATATGGAAAAGAGTCATATCAATAAACCTTTGATTGCAATGTTTATTTACTATGGCAGGATTTGTTTTTATTTTATAGCAGGTGGATCAGCTGTGTTTCTGTGTTACCCTGGAGAAAGTGTCAGTGCCTCATAGATGGGTGTGCAACGTGCTTCCTATCAGTTTGGCTGTATGTCAGACTTGTCCACAGTTCATGATGAAACGGTGGCCTGGATTCAGTGGGGTCATGTTAGTCTTTCATTACATATGCATCAGCACATTCAAGCAAAGTCTGAGTTAGCTGGTGAAAGCGTTGTGACCAATGGAAAAGGGAAGGAACCATGCAAAGTGTGGCACTCAAGCCTCATGCAGACCATTTAATGCATGTTATGAGTCGTGATTAATGAGAGCCATTAGTATCTACACTTTCAGCACCTTGAAAGATTACACTTAATCACTCATACCAAATTCTGAGAGCTACTAAGCAAATGAAGGGGAATCCCAGGTCTCACTGGGGCGGTAGCTTTCAAAAACCACTGCACTGCACTTCACATATTTACATTTGGTCATTTGGCAAGATGCTTTTATCCAAAGCGACTTACAAATATCCCAATTTGGTTGGTGTCAGAACACAGGGTTGATACAGCACCCATGGTGCAATAAAAGTTAAGAGTGTTGCTCAGGGACCCACATTGGCAAGGTCAGTGTACGTGGGATTTGAACCCAAAACTTGATTGATAGCAAAACACCCTAATCACTAAACTACCACTCCCTAAGCTCCATTAACCAAGCTTTTGATCAAATAGTAAATTCAGAGCTTGAAAAAATTCCAGCACAGTCCTTAAAGCAGATGCTGCCAGCTTCTTAGTCCTGACACACCAAGGCTGATTGTCAGCGCCTGTCTGTCCTCGTCCTTTCAGGTTTCCTTTGGCAAACATTAGTCAACATAGTGATGCATAAGCAAGCCGAAGCCATCTTTTCCCCTCAACTGATGTAATTAACACCTGGTTGTTATAATAACAGGGTTAATTGCTTTTCATTGAGGAGAAAGAAATACTGGGTGCGGGTCAATGCTCATTAAAAGCCACAAGCATTTAAGATGAACAATTCATGGTGAAACAGCATAGACCATCATTTTAAAGCATTTAAAGTACTTTATTACACTATATACAGAAAATGGATGAAGACTTCAACTCACAGACTTACAGTCCAGAAATTGTGTCTTGCAAACAGGAGAGAGAGAGTTTGTTTCAGTGGTCTGGCAAGCTTGGGTTTCTGTGATTCATAAATAGACCTGTTACAACAGAGCAAGCAAACTAAAGAATTGCATATGACCCAGAGCTGGCATGGGCCCCCAAACAACGACAGGTAATGAATTGAATGCATCAACAAACTTTGAGGGCCCCTTCAAATTCTGTGACTGTCAATGCTATAAATTACAATGACCCTGTTATTGAATCTCCCTCAAAGAGGGCCCCTCCCACTAATCGCTAATAATCACTACTCAACTTGCACTCTTTACAGGTTGTTTGTAAAGAATGTGTTATTTTTTGCATAAGATGGGAGTGTTTTGCATTTAAATATTACTTTTCTTTACTTAAGTAAACAATATTTAGTCGGTGGGGAATTTTTCTTGGGGTTCTCAAATGCCTTGAAACGACACTGATTATAGAGCTGGACAAAGATCAGACATGTTTTATGAGTGAATCCAGCAGAACTTCAGGTCAGAAATCTAAACTGTTTTCTTTATTCACTTCAATATTCAGTATTATTTTTAGTTTGAAAATGCTGATTAATCTAAACCATTAACATTTGAAAAGGAAGTAATTAGTGTTGAGTCCTGCATATTAAGGTCGTGTTTGACATATTCAGAAGGTAGAGGAAGAAGGAAAGCCTCCAAAAGCCAGAGTCAAACTCAATAAACCCTCTGATGAACCCAATGAAGTGAACATGGTGCCAAAGTCGGATTGGACCAAAACATGAGCTGCTAATTATAAAACTTCTTTTTGTGTCCATTCTTGGTATCAGACATGGATCTTGGACCGCTGAGGTAGTACCAATTAAAACATTACTACCGTACTTTTCCTCCACAATTCCCAGGACTTGTGTCTTTCATTATTCCTTTTTTTCTGTTAAGTGCCAGGAACAACTGGCAAGAACTGGACTCTCTCTATTTTTCCCACTAGAATTGGGCTCAGTGTCCATTTTGAAGGGATTAAACAGGCATCTGATATTCACCGTCTCTTTTGGTAGCATTTGGATCCTTTCTTTGGAGTGAAATGAACCAACATTCTGTGACTTCAGAGAAACGCCTTGAATCACCTGGCATCTGGGTTTCTTTAGCTAGCACGAGGATCTTCAGCATAGTTTCGGCACTGAGGTAAAGGGAGTTAACAATGCTGTGTCTGAAATGTGAATAAGTTGTGCTGTGGTCCATCCTCATTGTTTGAGAGAATAATACAAATTCGAATGTTCTACTAATCTCATGTTCAATGGAATTGTTCCTCATTATTTTACATTTCTCATTATTTTACATCATTATTTTAAAACCCAGCAAAATTGTTCGATAAGAAAAACTAAAAATATACGGATAACAATCTTAAAGATAATGTCAGGGCATTTAAATAGGAGAGAAAACCAGTGAGTGAAGATTCAATGGCTCGCAACCTTTGCTTTGCATACTTTGCTTAATTAGTCCAACTGACTGCTTTGGTTTTAACACTGTTTATTTGTTTCACCCTTTATGTGTAAAGACCCTTATACTGAGTTTTTGTTCTTACAACCGCCTCTGATTCCATTTTCTGCCATTCTGATATTCAGAGATAAAACTCTGTACTATGTACATATATAGCCTGTATACATTATGTATAAAATAATATGACTAGTGCAGTGATAATGACAATATAGGTTCGTATATAGTTAGCAGAACATCTACATAATACACATATATGGGTTTTTTTTGGGGGGTTTTTTTGCTAGAAAATCTGTATATAGTCTGTGCATTATTATTGTTTACCATCTGTTGACTTTGCAAGGAGGAAGAATTCTCCATAGAGTCTTGGTTTTTGCCTCTTTGGCTCACCCTCTTAGAGTTTTGATTTTAAATAATTGTGATGCTGCTTTGAAACATTGCACTGTAAACATCACTATATGAGTTAATATACCTGTAATATGAACATAACCGTTCAGGAAACTAATAATAAAAAGGACAATTTCCACATTCTTGTGGCCAATATTTGACTTCCCCAGGCTCAAGCAAAGGTATGTTTTAATTTAAGTTGAGAATGCACCTGTTTATCATTTAAAAATACTTTAATGATTAATATTAATAAATGACAAGTGACTGTTATTAGAGGAAATAATTTTGTAGTGTGGAATTAATTAAAAATGTAAATTCAAGACATACTTTGCTATTGGAGACACTGCTGCCTAAGTAATTTAAAACCTGCAACACACACACACACACACACACACACACACACACACACACACACACACACACACACACACACACACACACACACACAAATGAACCCACTGGCTACCAAAGTAAAAAAGTAGTAGTATACACTATAGTATCTATATGCCGTTATTTTTAGAACCCTGGTCTCCCACTGTTCCTATGTGCCAGAGAGCACAATCTTTTTTCTGTGACCTGTCTGTGCTTTAGTAAGCTGCCAGTATTAAGAAATATGTTTTAAATAATTCCACAATATATTCAGAATGGGTGGATGATTTTCTTCCTGCGACTTGAGGCCAAGGGCAACACTTCCATGAAAATCACAGTAAAGGAAAAGGGGCAGCATGTTAAGCCAGATGAAGAGCTGCGACGGGAAACTTTGTAAACATGAAGTCCATGGAATCACAGGGAGAGTGGGGGGGCAGGGAGGAAAGGGCCTGGCAGACTACAAAGTGGGTATATATTAACATGAGCGACTTTCCTGATTATGCCGGTCGAATGACTTATTTCCACGGGGCCAAGGGCAGTGTCACAGTCTGGATTTAAATCAAACATTTGATCCGTTGCACACACCCAAGACTTTAACAGTGTCTCTTTTTAAACATTCTGTTTAAAAAGGAAAAGTATCTTGCAAATGCTGGCTTTAAATACTACCAATAATTCATAAGTACCTGTGACACAATTAATGAAAAAGCAAACAGCTTTGACTAAGTAACATCTTCCACTGGGCGGTCTGTGGTTTCGGTGGTCAAGGTTTTCTTAACGACACAACACTACCATCACCTTTATTCTTTGACAGACCATTGCTGTATGTCACACAACTACGGACTGTCATACACATCCTCAAAACAAGTAAGCTAATAATGTTGTCTCTATGAGCCACATAGGAAGGTTACTAATCAGTCCCTCCTCTAGGGGTGCACTGTAATAGTTAAACCCAAACTCTAAGCATAACTTTTAAGGTTGCAGTATGCAAATAGAAGGATTTATACTATTGTTTCTCTACACCAGGGTTAAGGAACCTTTTCCCACTGAAGTCTAGATGAATATGTACATATTAAACAATGATGTACATAATAAGACTACACATCACACACACTATAAAGTGCATTGTATCGGTAATAGAGATTGGTTCCAAATGCAGCTCACTTTGAGACCAAAAAGACACAGCTAATTACTATCATGGTTCTTGCAGCTAATTGATATATTCATTCATTCATTTATTCATTCCGCTTAATCCTTTATTCAGGTCATGGGGGGTATCTGCTGGGCAGATACACACATACACACACTCTATATGGGACAATTTAGAGCATTCAATTTAGAGCCTCCAATTCACCATGATATATTTAAATAGACATAATTATGTTTTGCATTATAAGTGCCACTGGTGGTTTCACACAGCCCAGACATTCATTCATTCATTCATTATCACCCGTTTTATCCTCTATTAGGGTTCCCCATGCCCATCCAGGGGAGAACGTCTCGGGCGCTGGGCAGATACACCCAAGACAGGGCTCCAATCCATCGCTGGGCACACACTCACACAGACACACTCTATAGGGGAAATTTAGAGAACTTAATTAACTTGATCCATGTTTTTGGACTGTGGGAGGAAACTGGAGAACCCGGAGGAAACCCACACATATACGGGGAGAACATGGAAACTCCACCCAGATGGGTATTCGAACCGGGAATCCCTAGCGCTGAGAGGCGAAGGTGCTAACCACTAAGCCACCGTGCCGCCCCAGCCCAGACATGTAGCTGATAAATCAAATTAATTTCTGGTGAGTAATGCAAGATTAAGCAGTGGGCCGTGTCTGACCTTTGGGCTGAAGGTTCTTCAGGTCTGATCTACAACAAACCATAAAATACACAATGGTTTTGAAGGATTTTATTAAAATGCATAATATATTAAGAAAAAAGATGAAATTTTAAGTCTTGGCCAAACATTTATTAAGACATCGCACTATCACAAAAACTTTGACTTGCAAATCAATACTTTTCATATATTCATCTGCGTTACTTCATCTTTTTTACCCTGTTTCTGTTTATTTTTATTTAAATTGTGCTTTTGTGTCTTCACTTCAGAGGTTCCGCTCCACTGGGATTAATACAGTATTTTCCAACCTCGGTAAGTCCACTGCCCGTTGACTAATCCCAACTGTTTTTGCACCTGAACAGTCAGGAGCATTGCTGGAAAAAGTGAGTGGGGACCCTGGAGTTCCTTGTTTGGGCTACAGCTGGTGTGTTGACACATCACAGGGGCTACGCCGAGGACACGACAGGGTTGCAACACCAATAAGTACATGTGCATGGCCGAATCTAAAATGTACACATAGACATATTCAATAGATTGTTTGTTATAGTGAATTCCAATACTGATAGTATGCAGGATGTGTCCTAAAATAGGTGAACACCCCTTAGTTAGTCTTGACATCTTGTTCAAACTGAAGCATTTTAATTATTTAGGATTGAAAAAAATTCGTTTAGACAATTATTTTATTTATTTATTTTTTAAAAATAAAGTTAAAGTAAAATTAGGCACGATGGCTTAGTGGTTAGCATGTTTGCCTCTCAGCACTGGGGATCCAGGTTCGAATCCCAATCTGGGTGGAGTTTCTATTTAGGTTTGCTCCGGTTTATCCGGTTTCCTCCCACAGTGGATTCAAGGTAAATTAAATGTTCAAAATTGGCCCATATATGTGGGTGTGTCTGTGTGAGTGAGTGTGCCCAGCGATAGATTTACACCCTGCCCTGGGTGTATCTGCCCTGCACCCTAAACGTTCTCCTCCGTATGGGCATTGGAAACCCCCCTGCGATCCTATTAAAGGATAAAGCGGAATATAATTAATTAAGTGAAATCATCTTTGCCGTTGACCTATTTTGCCCTAACTGTGACTCCTTGAAACACCTCATTGAACTGGAACATTTAAGGTATGTCCTTAAATGTTAAAACACTTCCTTATCTAAATAGCACACAGAATGTTGTAAAGCTCTATTTTTAGTGCAAATTGGGAATACGGCACATTTAAATCCATAAAGGGAGATGTTCAGTAAGCTCATATATGTGTGATCGTCTGGTATCCATTTACTTTTGGCCATATAGTGAATTATGACGCCATCATGGTGTACAGTTATATCATTGTGAATTAGGTGTGCCCGGACCTTTGAGGCTTCGCTTTAACTGTAGTAGTTTGATTTCATTCGACTTTATTGTACTTTGATTGGGTGTGCCATGCATCTGCCTAGTAAAACCCTATCAGGAATAATGACAGGTGCACCATCAACTGATACATGAACAATACAAGCCCTACAGCAGGCTTTTATACTGCAGTATAGGACACTTTTAGTACTCAAAAACCCCTTTTGGAATTTAAGAGCAGGAAATTAAAGGATGGTAGGTAAATGCATGAGCAAATTGCATCGCACGGCTGCATTTTGTCACCTCATTCAGTCCGAGTGCAGCGTCTAAACAGATCTGACAGAGCCCTGGAAACTGCAAGCATACAAAATCCACAGTAGTAACGAACACCTCAGGGGTGTATTACAGACCTGGCTGTGAAAAGTGTGAATTTAAAATGTGAATACTTATGTAACCTTTGAAAGTTTTAACCCTTTTGTGCAAAGTGCTTATAAGTGTGGATGGTTTTTGTATTTAGGTTTGTAAAAATGCAATTTTTAATTATTATTTTATAGTATTGAAAGTAATAAACCTTGAAACCTTAAACCTCGAACATTGTTTCTAGCTAATTCTAATAAGAGCATAATAAGCATTGAATGAATTATTTCTAAATTCACTGCTTGTATATGTGGTCCATACAAATTTGTAGAATTTATAATGTAGAATGTTATATTTAATATTGAAGCTGTGGGACAACATAAGAAATCTTAAGAGCATATTTACCGCATGTCAATAAATCTAATCGAATAAACTGTTCTTAAATTCTTAAAGTGCCTTTTGCATTAATCGGTCAATGCCTACCAAAATTGTTAACACATCCACATCCCAAAAAGAATTCATATGTATGTAAAATCATTACTGCAGTTTGGGATTTTAATATGTGCATTAATATGTGCACCGGTCTGTTTCTCAGAGGATGCCCAAGCTTTTGTAGAAGGCTGTGTGGCTGTCAAGGTGGGCTGTAGATAAATATTGGTGTAAATCCACCTGTTTTGTTCCTAAGCTTAAAATCGGGATTCTGACCCCAAACTGACATGCGGCTGGTCAACTGTTGCTTCATACCTAGTAGCATGAAATATTAATTCTGCCTAATTTTCATGCACGTTCATGCAACACAGCTGGACAGCTGTAAACGTACTAGAGCTGCACACCCAGCTGGTGGGACTGGTCTGGAAGAGATGATTCACACTGTTTGTAAAAAGGCAACTGGGCAACACATATAAACACAGGACAGACTGAAAGGTCAAGCCCTGAACCAGGGCAGCATTTTAGCCTCATGCCTATAATGCACAGTCCCGGGCTGATTGACGTACAGCCACCACTGACCTCTTGACATGGGATCAATGTCACATCGTGAAGCTTCGGTTTCCACAAGATAATAGGGCTAGGTCATGTTCGACTGTGACTTGTTAGGAAAGTGTAAGCCTGTGGACATCGAGCCAGATTGCGTGATTTATCCTGACAAATGACGTGGAAACGAAACACAAGATGTCAAATCGAGGTCATCGTCATGCAAAACCGTCACAACACTGACCTGCCGTCAGAGGCGTTTCCTAAAACACATCTTTTATCAATCTGATCTTCACCTTGCTCAGGATATGCGCGAATCCCACAGGTTAAAATTTTAGACAAGCAGTAGAATTGTTAAAAAAGCATGGAAAGCATTGTAACTAAATGAAGCGCTCGTGCAAAGTTATTTGAATAACTTTACGGTTATTATGTGGCTTGCGATTCATTTAATTACCTTGTGAAACTTGTGAAAATATGACCGAATTTTCTGAATTCAGCTTCTTGGTTTGTAGCCTACTTTGTAGAACTCTGCTTCACGAGCCCATAAGACCATTAGAGGTCTGATATTCTGAGCACTGACACAGGAATCCCAAGAGAGCAATAAAGCGATAAAGCAGATTGCATGGCAATAAAAATGAAAAGCCTGTGCAATCGTCAGATCTCCACCCTTTCTAAGGAAATGGGAGAGAAAAAAAAAACACCTTCACGTCGGCTACTTACTGTTGGGGTAGTTTTTCCGCCGGGTGCCGTCCACCTTGCCGGTCTTATCGATGCAGAGGAAAAACTTGTTTGCAGAGTAGAGGCGTCGCAGTCGCACATCACCCTCCAGGTGATTATAACTGCGTGTGTGGCGCTCCAGAGTCCAGGAACAGTTTGTGCCTCGCGCCAACACGTGCAGCGGGTCTTGTCCGAGTCCGACCGGGCATCCTGCGCGAACAGAACTGGCCAAAAGGAGCAAAGAAAGGCACACCAGGCGGATGCATGGGAGAAGGAGTGGCCCGAGACGGGCCGGGTCGACGAAGAGGACTGCGGTGTTGGCTGTCCATTTGCACATGGTGGGTCACACTCCCGAAAAGCACCTTGCACAGGCAGCCAGCATGCTGTTGCTCCCCATTCGCCGCCCAACACAAACCATGTGCTATCAGCAGGAACCTTTCATAGTTAGAACTTGGATACTAGGATTTGGATTGTGTTGGTGTGTGTGTTCGTCCTGCTCCTGCCAGTCTTGGTCTTTACAGAGGTGATGCAGTGCTTTGTAATTCCATCTGCAAAGAAGTTTCCAGCTCTTCTCAGGTTTCCCCACAAGCTCTCAGATCACTTGACTTAAATGTACCCGGCTGTGGAAGAACTGTGTGATAGCTGCACCTTGCAGAGACTCCCTCTCCCCTCACTCTGGGGCAGTGCAAGGTGAAACGTGAGGCCACCTAACCCGTGTCTGTGAATGAGCCGAGCAAATTGTGTCTCTGTGTAAGTATGTATGCATGTGTGTGTGTGTATAAGAGAGAGAGAGAGAGAGAGCAAAAGACAGAGAGTATGAGCAGTTGAGAGCACGTCTGTAAGGCTGTAAAGCCCGAGCTGGGTGTCCTAGTGCTTTCTCTTTGCCCTGCTGTCTGCTCTTTGGTAGGGTGGCTCACTCTCCCCTCGCATTTGAGTCCTGGGCTGGGCTTGTATCTGGGGGAAAAATGGGGTGGGGCCAGGTTCGGCCTTAATCACGCCTGATAAATAGCCCTCTCCATCACCTGTTTCCTGCACTGACGCGCCTCTCAGGAAAATCCGAGTCTGGCATGAGTTGTGTGTGTGCTGTGTTAATTAAACCAACCCACAACTGCTTCTTGTCAACAGTTTAACTCAGGTGCCAAATCGATCATATTATCCAACTAATAGACTCTTATCTGCTTGTTTATAGAAGTAATACAACCAAAGACTGCAATTACTTATCATGGCTGAACATTATCACATCATTCATACGTCCAATTACATCATCTAGATTTTTAACAATGCAACAGTCTCTATGTAAACATGCGTATCAAGAATTCCCAATCAAATTGACCTAGAAGCACAACGTTTTATAACATGCTTTATATGTGCACACAATTTCTATTTATTTGGCTAAACCTATTGTTAAAATTAAATGACACTGAAATATATGGTAAAACATATAAAACAATAAATAAAAGGCTACAGCATGTTTATTAAATACAGGACCATGTCACTGATGCAGAAAGGCAGGTAGATGAGGTGTGCACACTCCTGAGCACTTTTTAGTAGATTTGGAAGAAAGTTTTCTTGTCTATCATTACTATCTGATCTCATAAATGCTTTCCTGCCCAGCGATAGATTGGCGCCTGTCCTGGGTGTATCTGCCCAGTGCCCAATACATTCTCCCCTGGATGGGCATGGACCCCCCCCCCCGACCCTAGTAGAGGATGAAGCGGAAGATAATGGTTGGATGGATAAATGCCTTCCAAGCAAAAATTGAAAAAGGTATATGTCCAGTATATAAGCTTTAACACTAAAAACTGAGTTTAAAAAAAAAATACTGGAGCTCTAGTGATGGTTGACTGTATTCTAGCCTCCTGTCACCTGTACCATATGTTTGGGTTGCAGTGGGGAGGTCTCCAGGACACCCAGTGCAATCCATCTCTGAGCAAACACACATTTTAGGGGCATTTCAGATAAGGGCAATTTAGAGCAGCCAATTTATCTTGAATCCATGTGTATGGTCTCTGGGAGAAAACTGACAACTTGGAGGAAACCTACAAGGACTTCCAGAGCTGATGATCCAGGTTCAAATACTGATCTTGGTGGAGTTTCCATGTTCTTCTCGTGTCCACATGGGGTTTTTCCATGTTTTCTGGATTCCTCTTACAGTCCTGCATGATTAAAATAAATTGGCTGCTCCAAATTGCCTCTATATAGTGTGTGTAAGAGTGTGCACAACGATGGATTGGCGCCCTGTCCTAGGTGTATCTGCCCAGTGCCCAAAACTTTCTCCCCTGAATGGGCATGAGTGACCCAACCCCACCCTCCGCAACCCTAGTAGAGGATTAAGTAGAAGATAAAATAAAAAAACACATCAAGCTGAACACTCCGTTAGCATCATCTTTCCACTGATGCACTGTGATTCAACATATTAGTCAAATATTAATAAGTCAAACCAAATGGTCACTATAGAAAGTCAATGGTGTCTAACGTGATCTAGTCACATGGACATTTGTCCTTTCAAATCTCTATCTTTTGCAACAAATTTGAAATGTCAGATCAATTATTACCTCAGTAGTAAAGCATGTTCACATATTTTAGTCAAATGATGTATGTAATAGTTATATTAGGCTGTCATGTGTCTTGGTAAGCCCTTATGTGTATCAGTGTGTGCGGCCCAGAGGCAACTGGTGGAAAGTGCTATTAGGAAATGTGTCTCATGGAGTGAGAGGCCAGATTTAATTCTCACCCTCTGACTCTCTTTACAAAATCCCAGAAACAGTGAACTCTAATAAAAACGACTGGAGACAGGGGGCTGCTGCTCCTAAACCCTCGAGTTTCCTGATGTTGTGCATCAAAGCTTCCTTTTAGTCCGTTCACATCATCAGCTTGGGTGTCATAAAAAACTTACAGTCTTTTACCCCCAATTAAACGCCACCGCCAGTACAGCCACCCCACTTCCCGCATCCCCAAGCTTCTTCATTAATTTCAGAAGTCAGCAGGATGGGATCGTTGTAATTGCCTCACTTCACGCTAGCTGCTTGTTGCAGAAGGCAGGGGGTTGTGATGAGGTTGTTCCGGTTTGCTGCTGATCTGAACCAAAAATAAAGGAACGTGTTTCATAAGAACTTTACAGAAGACCTGCACATTTATATGTGAAATCTCATTAGCATGGGGCGAAATTTAAAAAGCACAACCACAGTAATATTAAAATGACACATGATTTAGTAAAGGGTGGCACGGGGGTTAGCACGTCCACCTCTAAGCGCTGGGTGGAGTTTCCATGTTCTCCTTGTGTTTTCTCCGGGTTCTACGGTTTCCTGTCCTGGGTGTACCTGCTCAGAACCCGAAACGTTTTCACTTGGATGGGCATTGAGATCTCTGCATGGGTTTCCTTTGGAAGCTTCAGTTTCTGTCAGCAGTCCAAGAGCAGGTAAACCCAAATCAAACAGATGTAGCCTGAGTGGAAATGTTTGCCTGAAGGTGTCGGTCGGTTGCTCAATGTGTCTTTGGTGTGAAGTGCTGTAAATTCTCCCTTTGACCCGATGTTGTTATTCTTGTTGCCAAATAAAATGTTCTTCACCATCCCATAAGCAGATGTCCTCCTTCAGTCCTTCCATGTGAGCAGGAAACACTTTCATGCAATCTCATGCCCCTCCGGTGGATTCAACCACCCCGGAAGTTCTTTTTCCTGTTCCTTTGCAAATTAATGGTAATTAAAATTAATCTGGGCACTATAAGATGGTTCACTTTAAAGCCTGTCTGCCCTTGGGGTCAAGAACAAAGTCTTGCCCTCCATCTGAATTTTAGATGTGGCTGTAGATATTATCACTTTAAAACATGTGCATGATGGGCACTGTTCTGAGAACCCCTGCGAGCACAAGAGCGCCTTGTTTCACTTGCAAACTGACTCTGAACTTGAACTTATCACCACACATTTGTTTGGACTAAATATTTGTTTATAACCAGAAGTATCTGAAAATCTAAATATCGAGGATGTAAGTTTGCTGCTTATACATTTCAAAACAATGGGCATGGATATGTAGGATTACTTTATTATTTTATTTTAAAAAAGGCTTAATTAAAGTGGTCATTTGATTTTAGAGGATCTAATGGGAATTTATGACATCTAAAAAGAGCATTGACATCAGCAACTGTACAAGCACCAGAACACCTTTTACATTACACTTGCAATATGCCTCAGTCATGTCCCTTTTAAAAATATTGGCCAAATAAGGAGATAATATGAAATATGTTTGTGTGCTGCAACAATACCCTTCAGTGCAAGTGCATTGCCCATCATTTTGGGATAAAGTATCTTTGAAGTGTCCTATAGAAGGATCTTATAAGCAAGCTGAATCATTAAATCTTTTGGTGAAACTTTCTATAAATCCGGTATTCATAATGCATTATAAGTGCAATAATAAAGCTTTATAAAGTATGTATAACACTTTACAACATCTGTCATAAGCCTTTGTTAATGAACATAGATGTTCATAATTATAGTCATAAAGTGATTTAACAATGTGACAAAATGCTTTATAATAAAAAGTGACATAATGCATTATAATATAAATTATATTTAATGACTGTAAAAGGCATTTATTAGATTTTATAAGTCATCATGTACTACTATGTATACAGTCTCTGCAGAGAGGTAATTAATAACACTTTACTTTACGCCTCTAAAGAGAGATTATAAGCTTTTATAAACTGTTTTAAGCTTTTTTAAAGTAATTTTCAGAAAAGGTGATCATTAAACCCAAACGTTATAAAGCTTTATGTTGCTGGTGTCTATAATATGTTGTTGAACAGTTAAAATATGCCATTTATAATGCATTATGTCACTTTGTGTTATACAGTCTTATGACATGTTCTTAAAACACTTTATAAGTGTACTTAGGCACATCTCTAGACATTAACAAAGGCTTGTGACAAGTATTATAAAGCATTATGATTACTTTATAAAGCTTCATAAAAGTGTTAATAATGCATTATGAATACTGGATTTAGGTAGTGTTACTAATGCTTCATTTGAACGTGTTATAACAATAGTAAGTGTACATCAGATGTACCACATGGAAGTCGCAGGCTCTAGAGTGATGCCGTCATATAGACATTTTGGGTGTGCCCCAAGTTTAGAAAGACTCTGTAGCCGGGAAGGATGTTCACAGCGAAAGGAACCTAATCTTTCCCAGCAGGGCTTCAAGCGTTCTGGAAGATAATATCACAGTAATGAGGCCTGTTTTGTATCACTGAGGTCCTCAAAAAGAGTCTGAAACCCGACCTCCCCCAGCACAGACAATCCCTTAAATAGCTGCCATTATTGTTTTCTTTCTCCTGTGAACTAACCGTTTAATTCCCAGCACCCTTGCATCACTTCGACCCTGTTTCTCCTCCTTTTTTCTCACCTGCTCTACATGGCCAAAAGTATGTGCTTCCCAGAACATATCCTAGAGATGGAGGTAGTTTCTAATGGACATTATTATCTTAACGGATATTACGTTATTTGTTAATTAGACAAATGAGAAAAGAGTTAAACGTTCTCATCCAAATATTCATTCATTCATTCATTCATTATCTTCTAATCCATCGCTGGGCACACACTCACACACACAGACACACACACAGACACACTTTATATGGGGCAATTTTGGAGAACTCAATTGACTTGATCCATGTTTTTGGACTGTGGGAGGAAACCGGAGAACCCGGAGGAAACCTACGCGGACACGGGGAGAACATGGAAACTCCACCCAGATGGGGATTCAAACCGGGAATCCCTAGTGCTGAGAGACGAACGTGCTAACCACTAAGCCACCGTGCCGCCTTCATCCAAATATTTAATATAAAAAAACTACTGATGTATTACTCCCCCCCCCCCCGCGACCCTAATATAGGATAAAGCGGAAGATATGAATGAATGAATAAATGAATGTAAAGAAATAGATGAAAAAATTCTTGAAGCTGTCATATTTATATTTTACTTGTATATTGTGGTGAACAAAGCTGCAAAATATCAATTTTATCCTTGAAAATATTTTGTGTAAATGGGGCTGTGTAAATATATTTATATACTGGTCCGGTATAGATATGTATCTGGTGCCGCGCTGCAATGATTCTTAAAATTCCATTTCCATATCTCCTATATTTTATAAATAAAAAAATCATTGCAACATATGGTTTAATATTAAACATGCTTAACTGGCTATATCTGATCATTTCATTATTTCATATAATGAGAGTATTTCACATGCATGAATTTCAAACGCTATCAGTATCAGCTTTATGTAATAAAGGACTTCCACATAGCAGGTATTTTTGGGTGGTGATGTTGCAAGTGTTTTTTTCACACCTTAGTATAAGTGGACTGAAAGAAATCCACCAACCAACACTATCCAGCTTCCAGTGATAAGTAGACAGTATCCTGTGAGCAGGTATCTGTGCACATTAACAAAGGCTTTAAGGATGACTAACATAAACTGTGCAGGAAGTCTGATACTCTGTCTCTACAAGGTGGATTAATAAAGCAGAGGTGCTTAGAATGTCTAATCCAATAGGACCAGCACAGCAAACATTAACACGCTATTAGAACATCAGTTTCACAGCATCACCCCATAAATACCTGTTTCGTGGTCATCCTATGGGGTTCTGATAATTAGAAAACCGAGGTAAGAATATGAACTGATTATGTAGAGAAACAGATGGACAGTATGTACTATAGATCTACAAAGTATGTCTACTATATGTTTAGTGGAGCTAATAAAATGAGAATGATTGTAGAAACAAGTATTGAGTTAAATTAAAAGGCTACTGAGTGTATATAAAAAACTTAAATTTACTAGTACCTTTACATTACATCAAATTTTTTGCAAAAACATTGAAACCACAGCAGAAAAACACAAAAAAAACATCAAAAACGAAGCAGAAATGCACGAGAAACATTAAAAATGCAGCAGAAATGCACAAAAAAACATCAAAAATGTAGCAAAAATGCACAAAAAACATTGAAAACACAGCAGAAATGCACAAATTACATCTGAAATGCAGCGGAAATGCATGAAAAACATTGAAAACACAGCAGAAATGCACTAAATACGTAGTTTCAACCATGTAGGCAAAGGTTCAGCAACAAACTACTGCCTTAAACCTAGATAAATGGAATTATCAAACTGGATTTGTATGTGGCAGAGTAAAAAGTAGACTGCAGTAAAAGGCTCCAGCACGTACCCTGAGAAGGAGAGGAGTGTCTGTAAATATGTTTAATCTTGCATATCAGTGTATCTCTCAGATTTGCAATCTTCAGAACGTCTTATCTGTATATCCTTGCTCACAGTCAAATACACCCCTGATTAATCTAATCACTTGATATTTACAGATGTTTCCATCAGAGCTCATGCGCTTTCAACGTGATTGAATGAAATTCAGTGGAAAGGTGTTTAATTATCTGTATTATCACCGAGCGGATCTCCAAAGTGCTCATCCTTTTAACATCCTTTCTTTTTCCTACTAAAACAGGTGCTTTAGATAAATCGCATGACACACTGCAGAATTCCCTGTATAAACATCCATGTCTAATTCTGGATCTGACCACGACAGCCGCCGGCGGCCATTTGCATTTCCTGCTCCGTGACAGTTGTGTGCATTGTGTGTGGTATCAGTACGAAGGGAAACTGTCAGATCAACAGCGCACTTCTGAGACTCTACCGCCTAATTCTATCTGAATTCATATATTACACTGATATAGCCATGATACAATATATTTATTTTTTAATAACTGTATGTGAAACACAGTTGAATATGCCAATACATCATTTTTCACTCATACCAGTTACCCTGATAACGGTGTGTTTTTGTTTTTTTTTAGTATTAGTTTAGTCTGCAACTCAAACCTAAAGTAAAATGTTAGGATTACTAACACCCCCGCCTTAAATTGGAAAAAAAATGAAAAAATAGACATTAATTTGAAAACTTACCAAGTTAAGTACAGAACACTTAACATTTAAATATCCGTGTATAATAAATGAACCTGGAATGTATAGCACATATAAAACAAAGGTTTATGAGCAAAACTAATTAGCAGTCATCCAACTTGTAATTCATTATCTAGGACTCTGACCCACTTTCTTTCTGACTCACTGTGTTAAAAAATAATTTGCTTTATAGACATGTGGACCAGCGGCACGGTGGCCTAGTGATTAGCACGTTCGCCTTTCAGCGCTAGGGATTCCCGGTTTGAACCCCAATCTGGGTGGAGTTTCCATGCTGTCAGCATGGGTTTCCTCCCACAGTCCAAAAACATGGATTTGTGGTCAATTGTCTGCCTCTAAAAGTGATAGATTGGTGCCCTGTCCTGGATGTATCTGGACTTTCTCCCCTGGGAACTCTTGTTTTATACAGATATTAAGTAGTGCAAAGTGAATAGCTTCATTCAAGTAGCCCCCACGAACTGTAAAAAGCAAATACAGTATCGTAACTCCATTTAACTTCTGTTCATTAGGGTCACAGGTGCCAAAAGTATTTTCTTTGCACAATAGTGTACAAAAGCTCATCCATCATCTGAATCAATGTCTTAAAAGCAGTGGTCGCCTGCAAAACAAATAAATAGCCTCCACATAGCTATGCATGCAGGTCCTCTGATCTAAGTCTGTAAGAATAGCAGACCTGCTTTGGCTGAGCTATTATCAGAGGATTGAATGCCTGTCTTCTCTCCTTTTGTTGACAGTCCCTCAGCCGGCAATGACTGTCACACTGGCGCTAAGTGGCATTCACCTCCAAGAGCCAAGAAACATCAAACGGGCCAGGCCATGGGGAAGGGGGGTATCTTAGAGGGGTAAGCTTATGAACCGTGACACCAAACACCCTCTGATCCCCTGGTGTAGTCTGAACCAAACACACACACACACCTTAGTGACCACCATCAGTGTCTGAAGTGTCACCATCTGAAGTGGGTTTCTTCCTTCTGACCTGCAGTAACAGTGACGTGTTAATCCTGTTGTTCTAAAGGTTAATCGCTGATTGATTCTGATGCTGGGCGACTTTAAAATTCAATATATAAACTATAGGCTTTACTTAATTTGTTTGGGTCATAAGAAAATTTGATGCTGCAAAAGTCTTCAAATTATTATTTTGGGTGGGGCTTCCCATGTCCATCCAGGGGAGAACGTTTTGCTGAGCCGATACACCCAGGACAGGGTGCAAATATATCTCTGGGCTGGGGATCCAGGTTCAAATCCCGATGTGGGTGGAGTTTACATGTTCTCCCCGTGTCTGCCTGGATTTCCTCCTATAGTCCAAAAACATGGATTTAAGGTAAATTGAATGTTTTAAATGACCCCATATAGAGATGTTTTGTGTTTGTGTCTGTGTATGTGACTGTGTGGGTAGCAATAGATTTGTCCCCCTGTCCTAAGTGTATCTGCTCATCGCCCGAAGCATTCACCTCTGGATGGGCATATGGGGTAAACCCCCCCACCACCACCACCCTAGTAGAGGATTAAGCAGAAGATAATGAATGAAAAGGATGAATGACCAATTTAATAGTGGAGCCTTGCTCGCTGTTAGGAACTGTATTTGAAAACACTGCCACCTGCAGAATAAGTGCAGGATTTTCTCTTGCTCTGAAAGAAAAAATTATTTGACCCATACATATTTTTAACTTAAGAATTTTTGTATTCAGCAATAATCTCCATACAGTGCAAAATCTGAAGAATACTATAATATACTAATATATTTTTATAATCTAGAATACAAGCTATACCATTAATGCATTATTCTTAATTAATTAATTTAGTTTTCTAAGGACAAATTACCCATTTTCTACTAAATTTTATACTTCAAAAGCAGAATTATCCATCTATCCTTTATCTTCCGCATTATCCTCTATTAGAGTCGCAAGGGGTTCATCACACCCATCCAGGGGAGAACGTTTCAGGCGACAATCTATCACTGGGCTCACACTCACTCACACACACACACACACTCTATATGGGGCAATTTGAAGAACTCAATTGACTTGATCCATGTTTTTGGACTGTGGGAGGAATCCGGAGAACCCAGAGGAAACCCACGCGGACACGGGGAGAACATGGAAACTCCACCTAGATTGGGATTCGAACCGGGAATCCCAGTTCCGAGAGAAGAACATGCCAACCACTAAGCCAACATGCCACCCCAAGCAGAATAAATTTAAGACAAACTAATTTAACACAGGCGGCACGGTGGCTTAGTGGTTAGCAAGTTCTCATCCATGGATCAAGTTAATTGAATTCTCAAAAATTGCCCCCTATAGAGTGTATCTGTGTGAGTGAGTGTGTGCCCAGCGATGGATTGGCGCCCTGTCCTGGGTCTATCTGCCCAGCGCCCGAGACGTTCTCCCCTAGATGGGCATGGGGAACCCCACCGCGACCCTAATAGAGGATAAGCGGGAGATAATGAATGAATGAATATTTTAAAACCACCGCTATATCGTGTTAAATTATTCATTTATTCATTCATTCATTATCTTCCGCTTTATCCTCTATTAGGGCCGCGGGGGGGTTCCACATGCCCATCAGAGGAGAACGTTTCAGGCGCTGGGCAGATACACCCAGGACAGGGCGCCAACCTATAACTGGGCACACACTTACACACTCACTCACACATACACTCTATATGGGGCAATTGAATTGACAATTTCATTTTATGTTTTTGGACTGTGGGAGGAACCCGGAGGAAACCCACGCAGACACGGGGAGAACATGGAAACTCCACCCAGATGGGGATTCGAACCGGGAATCGCTAGCGCTGAGAGGCGAACGTGCTAACCACTAAGCCACCGTGCCGCCCTGGTTTTAAAATATATGTATTTAAAATATTCTGCCCGTTACAATTTTAATCTCATTTCTACTGTCAACTTTTTAATTATATTAAGAGCAACGTTGCTGTTTCAGTGATCACCAGCTCATTGTCGTCATTTATCTTCGTTGGGTGAAGTGAAGCGATCTACTCAACATGCTAACAACCGCCAGCAGATCTGCTTCTGTTAAAAACTACAACTCCCACAAGCGGATGTTGCTCGATTACATCTGGTTCTTCTGTCACGCCTTGAGCGCTCGGCATGTCGGAATTTGTTCCGTAGCGTCTGGATGGATATGGCGGCGTGCTGTGCGTTAACGCGGGGTTGTTGACTCGCGATCATGTTGAAATGGCGCTGTTAAGACTCTGCGCGTTTGTTAAATGTCCAGCAGTCCGTTTTCTGCTGGAAAGAAACGTGCTGTGTTCCGATCTGTGTCACCGCTGCGGGAGTCTGCGGGAGGTCGGGGGGAAAGGATTACGAGGTGAGCGGAGTGAACGTTACCATGTTTCAAATGGTTTAACTTTAACCACAAACCGCCGATTAAACGCCTTTTAAAACACACTGTCTTATTACTGTGTTAGAATTCACACAAACGAAATGTACGTTAGATACGGTGCACTTCTTTAACCTACATGTTATTCAAGACCGAACCCGACGGCAGGGACCGTGAGAGTGTCCACCTGTCACACTGTTTAAAGTTTCACAGGATATTTAAATAGTTATTTCAACCAGATGCTGTTGTGTACTGTCAAATCAAACAACGTCCCCCAGGATCGATGTGCTAAAGCATAGAACAGTTGTGTACAATACGACAAAACACAACATGAAGTGCACGTGTGCAGCAGCATGTACAATAAATCTACTCAATATACTCATCTCAACTGCACATTAAACATACAATATATACTAACATAACTACAATCAATAAATAATCCATCAAACACTACGACTAATATTCATCTATCCATCCATCCATTATCTTCCGCTTTATCCTCTACTAGGGTCGTGGGAGGGGGGGGGGTGTTCCCCATGCCCATCCAGGAGAGAACGCTTCAGGGACAGGGCACCAATCTATCGCCAGACACACACACACTTCTATATGGGGCAATTTGGAGAATTCATTTGACCTTGATCCATGTTTTTGGACTGTGGGAGGAAATCGGAGAACCCGGAGGAAACCCACGCGGACATGGGGAGAGCATGGAAACTCCACCCAGATTGGGATTCGAATCGGGAATCCCTAGCGCTGAGAGGCGAATGTGCTAACCACTAAGCCACCATGCCACCCATGACTAATATAAAATACATTCATTCATTATCTCCCGCTTTATCCTCTATTAGGGTCGCGGTGGGGTTCTCCATGCCCAGCCAGGGAAGAACATCTCAGGCGCTGGGCACCCTGGACAGGGCGCCAATCTATCGCTGGGCACACACTCACTCACACAGACACACTCTATATCGGGCAATTTTGGAGAACTTAATTGACTTGATCAATGTTTTTGGACTGTGGGAGGAAATCGGAGAACCCAGAGAAAACCTACGCGGACACGGGGAGAACATGGAAACTCCATCCAGATTGGGATTCCAACCAGGAATCCCTAGCGCTGAGAGGCGAACGTGCTAACCACGAAGCCACAGTGCCACCCATGACTAATATACAATACAACAAATAAAATTAGAATTAAATAAAATGGAAATTAAAACTTGGCCATGTCGCCATGACTGTGTTTTTACAGTACATTAAAGCAACGAGAGGGTTTGCATTATTTTGAACAAATCATAGGATGTAATTTATGTGTAATTGTTCGCTCCTTGAGTTTATTTATTAATTTTTTTTGATAAAATATTTTTTTTTTACAAACTGAAAGAAAAAATAAATACAAATCCTGTTGCGCATAATAGCACTAATCATTCTTGGCCACAATGACTGGTGTTGCTGCTCGAACAATGCTCGAGATGTGAGACGTTTTAAGCCGCTTCTTGGTGGTTGTAAACAGTGTAAACCTCTGCAGAATCCTATAGAGAAAGTATGTCAAATGTCAAGAGACAATCAAAGTGTGTAGATTTGTATAAAGAGCACATACACAGAAAATTTCCAATATTTATTAGAGTAGAGTTATATATGTAGTAAATATATGTGTGTGTGTGTATTTAATCTTCTTTGTTTGTGTCAGACTATCCATGGGGAACTCTTCATCACAGAAACTACTCTACCATTCTAAAGAAAGAAGATGTACAGAAACATCCTTTGGAGAGGTCTCATTTGTTAGATGGTAAAATAGTTATATATACAAATATAATGTGTCTTTGTGTTCATGCACATTTACATTACATTTACATTACATTTAGTCATTTAGCAGATGCTAACATCCAAAGCGACTTACAAATAAGAACAACACAAGTCAGTAGTTATGAAGAAAACCATAGAATTATCAAACCTGATTATTATCTGATCCTGCACCCCCTCCTCCACACTTTAAAAAATGCGTCTTCAGTGTGTAAAAGTTATTTAGCTGCTGTAAGACAGTGATCTATTGTCAGAAGCTCAGAATAAGTAAATTCATTTTGATTGTTGGTTGCAATCCAACAATTGTTGGACAATGTTTCAGGTGTTATGGGTCAGTTTGCCCTCTCTTATGGTTCAGGTAGAGGTAAGATTTACTTAGAATAAAATAGAATAGAATTCAACTTTATTGTCATTGCTCATTATAAACAACGAAATGCAGTTTGCATCCATCCAGAAGTGCTTTAGCAGATATATAAATATATACATTACAAAGTGGTAATTTGTTGAGTAGAATATACAAATATGAATGTATAGATAATAAACAGATTATAAATATGAAATATACAGCTATGAGCATGTACAGACTATGGATATATATATATATATATATATATATATATATATATATATATATATATATATATATATAGGGCCCCTCTGGTCTTAACGTTTGTCCCGATTTGTGCTTTTTCTTTTTTTTTTTGTAGTTCTGGAGGCTCGAATCCAGCAGCTGCAGTCTGATGTCAGTTTCGATGTCTGTCACTCAAAGGTTGAATTCGTGAAAGTGACGCATGGAGAAAAGATCCCAAAAAGTGCACCAGGAGATAAAACCATCATCCCTCATGCTGTTCCATCCAGTAAAGAAGGAGGCGCCACAGACGGCTCACCCTCCAAAACCCACGCAAGCCGATGGACTGAGAAGCTGAAACTAGAGAAGTGGATCAAAAGCAAGAAACAGATCAAACTGCAACAGAAGCTGCTGGAAAAAATGGGCTCGTCGAAAAGCAACAAAGGAAGTTTAATGCTCCCGGGAACATCTGTGAAAACCATTTCATCCACCAAAATGAGCCAAGCTGCCAAACAGGCGCGTGCCAAGCCTCATCCTCGGGAAGTTGGGCCAAAGCCTCTGGAAGGTCGTGTGAGTGCAGCTGCTGCCAAGCATCTGAAAGAAGATTTTAGCCAATCGGAGCTGGATGAATTCAAGCAGCTGGATAACTTGATCAGTGATAGTAGCTCAGAGAAGCTTCTGGAAGATGAAGAGGTGAATCGGTACAGTGATGCACAGCTGATCGTGCGCTGCTTCCTAGAAGCGTGTGTGTTAATTGGCGATGTGGATCGAGCCCAGCGCTATCTGCTTTACCACCACAGAAACATGGGTAGACGCAGAGTGCTTTCTATTAGCAGCTACAACATCATGATGCGCATGTGGGCTAAGAAGGTGAGAGAATGCTCATGATCTACATCTTAGCGGTAATCAAGCAGCTTGGCATGAAAGACAATGTCAATTAGAGTACATTAAGGTAATAAGTAATCAGAGGGTGTGTGAGGGGGGGGTCCCATGCCTATCCAAGAAAGAACATTTCGGGTGCTGGGTGGATGCACCAATCTATTACTGGGCACACATTACTGTTGTGCTAACCACCACACCATTGTGCTGCCCATCATATATAATCATATTTTTATAATACACAACGGCAATGCAATGCCCTACTGGTTATATAAAGAAGAGTTCCAAAGGTTTTGATAAATAACTCACTGAAAGCCTGTTCTGTATAGAACCAGATTTACATTTGGTCATTTATTGGACGCTTTTATCCAAAGCGATTTACAAGGTGAGCACAGGGTTAATCACAACATCCCTGGAGCAATAAGGGTTAAGGGTCTTGCTCAAGGACCCACACTGGTAACTTCAGGGGACCTGGGATTTGAACCACCAACCTTCAGATTAATAGCCCAACGCTCTAACCATTGAACTACCACTCCCCACAACCAGATCTGTTAAATGTTGTGTATACACAGATTCCAATGGGCCTACCTCAAAACTTAAAGGGTGTTAGGTTTGCATGTGGTTCTGATATGATACAGGTCTGATGGTCATGGGTTCAGAATACTGTTAATTAATGCCATTTTTTATAGTCTGATTTCACAGTATGTGTATACTTTTGTGTGTTTGGGGCAGGGATCAGTAAATCACATAGGTCGTTTATTCATGCTGGTAGAGGAAGCAGGTCTGAAACCCAACCTGGCTTCATACTGTGCTGCTTTAGAGTGTATGGGACGGAACACGGAGACCTCAACACGCACTATTAAGAGGTAAGCATGATTACACCCCATTCTTACACTCTCGCGTCTGCTGGGTTTTAAGGTTGATTAATGTACTCTTAATGTACTCTAATACAAATAATAGGTGTGTATTGATGTCACCTGCGTGCTGTGAAGTTTTTTCAAGTGCATCAGTCAGTCCACATCTACATCTGGACTTTTGTTTCAGTATATAAAACATCTGCAGAATGGGAATCTGAATAAATGAACAATTAGTGTACATACAAGGTGGTATATTTAAAAAAGAGGCTGCTGATTGTAAACAGTTTAGAGGGCAAGGTAGTGCAGTGGTTAGGGTGTTGGGTTAAAAATCTGAAGGTTGGGAGTTTAAATCCCAGGTCCACTGCAGTTACCAGTGTGGGTCCTTGAGCAAGACCCTTAACCCTCATTGCTCCAGGGATGTTGTGATTAACCCTGTGTTCACCTTGTAAGTCACTTTGGATAAAAGCGTCTGCTAAATGACCAAATGTAAATTTTAAAAGTAAAAATGAAAGCTAAGGGGTTGTAACTCGGGGATAAACATCTCTAAAAATTGTTTATATTAACAGAATAAGATTTTTTTTATCAGGTTTGAATTCTTTTTTTTAATATTATCTTCCCTTAATCCTATACTAGGGTCACGGGGTTGTTCCTTATACACATTCAGAGGAAAATGTTTTGGGTGCTGGGCAGATATACCCAGGACAGGGTGCCAATTCATCACTGGGCACACACTCACTCACTCACTAAGACAGACACGTAATATATAGGGGCAGTTTTTGGACTGTGGGAGGGAATCAGAGAACCCAGAGAAAACCCACACAGACACAGGAAGAACATGGAAACCCAGATTGGGATTTGAACCTGGATCAGGCGCTTAGAGGCGGACATGCTAACATCTACACCAACGTTTGTGTGCCACACTGGTGTAAAACGTATACGATGCTATTGCATTCGCATGTACAGAGTGATTTGCTTTCAGTTCTGTAATGCTTTATATTAACTGATGTTGTTAGGAATACGAGCTGACATCTTAAACATGCACTTTTAAAAACCAAAGGACTTTTGTCAGTGAAATACAAAACAGGCTTCAGTCCAGTTGACTGATTAGTGCCGTTCGAAAAGGCATGACAGTGTGTTAATACAATCATCTATTATTAACACCTCACTAATAACAAACTCCTCTTTATTTATAAACAGAATGTAATTTCTTTTGTCTATCTGCATCAAGTGGGCTGCAAGTTTGCTTACGTTTGTCCTGAAGCAACAGCCACAGAATGTGTGTGCCAAACTTCTAACAAGCTCGACAGCGAGCTAAACCAGGCGTGAATGTGTTTGACAAGTGATTCAGGCCAGGTCCTCAGTTTGCCTGAAAATAGAAATGGCAGATTGTTTTGGATCAGAGAACTGTTTGTTCAGGGCCTGGGCTTTATTTTACACTCTGCTGTCCAAGCAGCGGCAGGATGTATGATCTGTCTTCTATCCAAACCATCTAAATCATGACTAGACCAGAATATACCGACCCGTCAGAACTGTTGGCCTTGGATCCATTTCATTTCGTACTTTCGATTATAAAGCAGATTCCAGATCAGTAGAGCTTTAAGCCATTCGATTTCACGCGATGCCGGCTCAACATGGTACGGCATGGGGACGTGTCCAGCTGCTTAAGCAGCACTCACAGTTCTTTAAACTCTCATTTCATTGTCTTCTACTTAATCCTGTACTTGGGTCGCGTGCACAGGGAGGGTGAGTGGGGGGGGAGTGAGTGTTCCCCATGCCCATCCAGGGGAGAACGTTCCGAGCGCTGGGCAGATACACCCAGGACAGGACGCCAATCTATCACTGGGCAAACACCCACCCACACTCATACACACACCAATTTACCTTGAAACCAGAGAACCTGGAGGAAATGTGAGAAAACGTGGAAACTCCACCTAGATAGGGATTCGAACCTGGAATCCCTAGTGCTGAGAGGCGAATACGCTAAGCACTAAGCGACCGTGCCATCCTAATACACGGCAATATACAATATAATATACAACAGGGGTGCCCACACTTTTCTGGCCCGAGATCTACTTTTCCATTGGACAGGTCATCGAGATCTACCAGGGCTAATAATTTTTTTAGGCTTTTATAATGAAACCTGTTTACACACATCATGTTAGTATTGGGGGGGGGCACGGTGGCTTAGTGGTTGGCACGTTCACCTCTCAGTGTTAGGGATTTCCTTTTCAAATCCCAATCTGGATGGAGTTTCCATGTTCTCCCCGTGTCCACGTGGGTTTCCTCCGGGTTTTCCAGTTCTCCCCCACAAAAAAAAAAAACATGGATCAAGGTCAATTGAATTCTCTAAATTGCCCCATATAGAGTGTCAGTGTGTGCACAGTGATAGATTGCCCTCCCCTGTCCTGGGTGTATCTGCCCAGACCCTGAGACACTCTTTCCCTGGATGGGAACCCCCCCGCAACCCTGATAGATGGATGTTAGTATTGTCGAATCAGCATAGAAAAGACTGCTTCAGAAATTGCAGCAAATAGAATGGCAAAAACTTGGTTTTAGTTAAACCCAACCTACCAAACACAATGGAAGTTCAATGGCTACTTGGCAAATCAAGCAAAGGCATTTTGAGTTTGACATTGCAAAAAAATATTCATCCTGTCACTCTAAATGAAAGTGGTATTTTAGTTGTTTTGGAGCGAAGTCCTTCAGTCGTCTTGTCAATCAAAGAAAAAGCAAAAACACATTGTAGATGATTCTCGAGGCAGTGCTTCGGATTTAAGCACGGAGGCGTGGCCATGTGCAGGTTTTGGAACAGGGAACAGTGAGAGAGATGGGGGGGGGGGTCCAGACTGCTCGCTTGCAGAGATCGCGATTCAGAATGAATCATATTGTGTGTTAAAATGTGTGCGCGCGTATAAAAAGCACTGATACGTGATCGTGATCGACCTGACACCCCTTGACGTATTGAGCACCCCTGATATACAATATACATTCAGTAAATGGGAGAGAACCGTGCAGGTAAATGTAAAACCAGTGTGTTTAGCGACACCCTGCCAATGTAGTTCCACGTCTTCTGCCAGCATTGTTTAAATAGCAATGCTGCTTGTGAGTATATCTACCCCGATTGGTGTGGTAGTTTTGAAATGAGGTATGTTTTGGTACGTTTTGCAATCCTGGCGACGGGAATCAACCTAGACAAGCTCGGTTCTGCCTTCATGAATTAAACTGAGTGAACAGGAGTTTAGTCTTCACATAACTTTAACTTTGGTTCTGAAGGTGAAGCGCTCATATGAAGCACTCGTTCTGTGCAGTTGATGCTCAAGGTGACTGTTCGTTTTCAGTTTAACGACAGGAACAGTCGGGGGGCAGGTGCCATTGCGTTACCCAATCGATCTCTGTAAGGCAAGAGGAATGACATTGTTCTCCGGCAGCTCGGCTCCTCTTCCAACCAATTCTCCAAATGGGTTCTCCTCCTTTCTGTCTCTCATCCTCTCCAAATGTTTCTTTCCGGATCTGACTGCATCCCCCCCCCCTCCCTATTTGAATTCCTGTCACCTACCTCCTGTCTTCTCACCACAGTCACAACCATGCACCAACTTTTAGTAACCTACGTTTTTGAGAGTCCGATCTTTCCCAGTTCAAAATTCTGCCCTTGATGCACCACAGAATATTTAAGGAGTTAATTCTTAAGGCTGCAGTGTTTTCTACTACTGAGTCATGTGCAGACACATTTTAGGATTGTCTGATTTTACACCCAGCCCCTCCCTGTTTCTCTTTCTACAGTACCTTTAGAGTCCACCAGAGGGGGCAGGTGCTCTGCTCCAGCTGCTGACAGCACACAGGATTGAGAAGCCTACCTCTGAATGTTCTGATGAGGCTATAAAATATGACCTTATATTATTATCACTGTATGGCAACAGTTTGGGAAAGGCATTTTCCTGTATTGCTATGACTGTATTGTATTTCTAAACTGTAAATACTGCCTTGTTGTAAAGCATCACCTGTTATCTCCATAGAGCCCTGTCTTTAACGTGGTTCAAGACTTTTTATCCTCTGTAATAATCAAATGGCAAGAAATACATTCATACAGACTCATTTCCAGAGCAGGCAACATGGCACGTGGTGGTTACCACGTTCCCTTCTCAGTCCTGTGGATCCAGGTTTGAATCCCAATCTGGGTGGAGTTCATGTTTTCCTCATCCGATTTTCTCTGACAGTCCAAAAACATGCATTCAAGGTAAATTGGATGCTATAAATTGCCCTTTTCTAAATTGGCCATGTATAGTGGGTGTCTGTGTGTGTGAGTGTGCTCAACAACATAATTCACGTCCCAGTGCTGGGGATCTATGTTTGAATCTCAATCTGGTTGGAGTTTCCATGTTCTCCCGATGTCCATGTGAGGTTCCTCTGGGTTCTCTGGTTCCACAGTCCAAAAACATGGATTTAAGGTAAACTGAATGCTCTTAATTGGCCCATATAGTTTGTGTGTGAGAGAGTGTGCCCAGTGATGGATTGGTGCTTTGTCTAAAACTCTCTCCTGGATCAGCATGGAGAAACCCCCTTCGGATCATGGTTCCTAGCATTAAGATTAAGCGGAAGATAATGATATTCCCAGAAGGACAAGGTTTTGTGTTTAAAATGAAATGTCAATCAATCACAAAGATACATAAAGGTCAGGATGGCTATATATATTTTTTTACCCATGTTGCCTACCTTTAATTTCTTTGATGTTTTTATATTTTTGTAATTATTATTATTCTACATTTCAGTCAGTATAATTTCAGTTGGAGTTTGTTTGTCAGTTGTCAAATATGGAGGTCCTTTAGTTTTGCCATTTCTTATCCATATGCTGATGTCCCACCTGCCGGCAGCTGAATGTTTAGTCCCAAGGCTCTGGGGTGTCTGTGCAAATATTTGATATTCCACCCCAGAGGTGTGCAGTCAGCGGCGCTTTACCTCAGCCGTCAAAAAGGTCTCATTAAGGCATGGTTTGGCATTCAAGACGTCAAGGTGCTGCAAGCGCGAATAACTTTTAGGCTGTCATAAAGAATGAGCCAGAGATTCAAAGCTCCTTTAAGAGGCTGCGAAATGAATGAAATTTTCATGAACTGAAGCCGAGCTAAATGACATGAATGGGGGTTCGTGGATTTAACAGTGGTCACAATATATATATATATATATATTTATTCATTCATTATCTTCCGCTTTATCCTCTATTAGGGTCGCGATGGGGTTCCCCATGCCCATCCAGGGGAGAACGTTTCGGGCGCTGGGCAGATAGACCCAGGACAGGGTGCCAATCCATCGCTGGGCACTCACTCACTCACACACACACACACACACACACACACTCTATATTGGGCAATTTGGAGAATTCAATTGACTTGATCCATGTTTTTGGACTGTGGGAGGAAACCGGAGAACCCGGAGGGTTTAGTTGTCTTGCCCAAGGGCATTTTGGCTTTAGTACTTGGTGGTACCGGGAATCCAACCGGGGACCTTCAGGCCGCAAGGTTGCTTTCTTAACCACAATTCTACAACTGCGTTTTTTAAGAGTCAAACCGTATTGAATTTCATTGCACTATTTAAAACTGCACAATTTAATTTCCTAAATATTTTCCATTAAATATTTTCTGATGCTGGTGACCTGGTTAGGAGGAGTGATGAGTGTAATGTAATTTCCTGGTTTTCAACCCTTTTTTGCTGCTGTAACCGTATCTTCACTTTAAAAATAAAATAGTTTGATGCATCTTTGAAACCTCCTGCTCACCACACCGCTGCTGATTTAGCAGATTGTTGCCAGAAAGATTTGTTTAACAAATAACCTAACAGTAATCATCTCAAACATATCAAACATAACAGTTCATCTCTTTCATGTTCAATAAACCTGGCTTTGGTTTCTGTAGGTACAGTATCGTGAGATGTGTGTGACTCTCCATTTACAAACTGAACCTGTGCTGATGTTTGCTTTTTCCAAAGGTGTCTGCAGCAGATGGATGAAGATGGCCTGAACGTAGATGACCTCTTTAAGCAGTCCGTGTTCAGACAGGATGAGCGAGACATGGTGCTCAGGGCCATCCGCACGGCCCAGCCGGAATATGAGCCTCATACACCAACCAATCATCCATTCTGCTCTCTGCCGTTGGTGAAGGACTTTTACACAATGGTACCGATTGCCTTCACTGCAAAAAATTCTATGCTAAAATTTAAGACAAATAAACACAAATCAAGAAAAAATATACATGAAACAAAAGAAAGGATCTGCCAAAATAGTGAGTGATTTTATCTTGTTAAGGGGTGGCTTAGTGGTTAGCACATTCTACTCTCAGCGCTAGGGATTCCCGGTTCGAATCCCAATCTGGGTGGAGTTTCCATGTTCTCCCCGTGTCTGCGTGGGTTTCCTCTGGGTTCTCCGGTCTCCTCCCACATGGATCAAGTCAATTGAATTCTCCAAATTGCTCTATCTAGAGCACCCTGTCCTGGGTGTATCTGCCCAGCGCCCGAAACGTTCTCCCCTGGATGGGCATGGGAAACCCCCCCACGGCCCTAATAGAGGATAAAGTGGAAGATAATGGATAGATGGATTTGTCTTGTTAAGATTTCATAAAATGACTTAAAAATAGAAATAGACAATAATAAAATAAAATTGTTTTTAAAAAATAGAATTTTTAAAAAATCTGTTCAAGACAAGAAAGATTTATCACACTTTTTAAAAATTAGTTTAAACTTGTTAAGATTTATTTTTTGCAGTGTTTTGATGCAGATGGACACATCTTGTAGTCTTTAAAAAGCTTTTAATAATATTCTTTATTAATTAAAGTACAAGGGGTTATCACTGACCATCAACACATCAACATCATCATCATTGCATTTAAATCTATTGGCTTACTTATTTATCCTACTCCCTCTTTTTTGTGCTCAGCTCAAAGGCTTTTGTTCAGTGTTTATCCTGTGCAGTCATGCTCCACTACATTAATCCTGCAAAATGGTCATTTATTGAAGTTAAGTGGTTTTGGTTGGAATTAATTAAGTGTGTAAGAGCCCCGTTTCCTCAAGTTTGATTACTTGGCGAGATTGACAGTGGTTTCAGAAAGAATCACTTAATTGCAACAAATGGCATGAAAATGTTTAAATTTCCTGCTAGTATAAAAACCAGTGTTCAACTTGGCTACTTCAGTGCAAAAAATCTATGTTGAAAAATAAACACAAATCAAGAAAAAATGTGCATGAAACAAGTAAAATTATCTGCCAACATATAGTGTAAATTCGTCTTTTTAAGATTCCTTAAAATAAGAAAAAAATCTTAAAACTAGATTATTTATCTTACATATAAATATTTATTATTATTATTATTATTATTATTATTATTATTATTATTATTATTATTATTCTATATACTATTATTCATATCATTTACATTTAGCATATGCTTTTATTCAAAGCGACATACAAATGAGAACAACACAAGTCAGTAGTCAGGAGAAAGCTACACTGTAGTATTATTAAACCTGATCGTTATATGATCCTGCACCCCCCCCCTCCCTTTTTTTTTTCTTTTTTCTTTTTTTTTCCATCCTCATCCTCATATCGTCCTCTACTAGGGTCATGGGTGGGTTCCCCATGGCCATTCAGGGAAGAACATTTCTGGGCAGATACACCCAGAACATGGTGCAATTAAGAGCATTTAATTAACCTTGACCCATGTTTTTGGACTGTGGGAGGAAACCAGATAACCCAGAGGAAACCCATGCGGACACGGGGAGAACATGGAAACTCCAGCCTAGAAAATGCCTTGAAATGTATTCAGATATCTAATAGAAATATATTTAATAGAATATATAATTCATAGATATATAATTAGTAAGTATTACTGAGGCTGGAACCTTCAGCTACTTTTTGCTATAACAAAATAAAACACTTTACAGAAGGTAGATTCTACAGTCAGCGATTATAAGTGAGCGATTCAAGTGAACACATACTTTTGGACATGATGTATTCTGTGGCAAGTTTCTGGCTTGAAAGTGCAAACTGTTTATTAAAGTATCTAAACAGGCCTGGGTGTTTATGAATGAGTACTCCTACCCCACTGGTTATTTTTACCCAGATAATATGTTGCCACCAGGACTCGGTGCCCTGCTTTTCCTCCTCAATGATTCATTACTCTGCTCTCCGTCAGCCCATTTATTGTGCTCCGTGGCCCTTGCCGTTTTCCTGTTGCTGTTGGAACTGACAGCAGGAACAAATCTGTCACTAGTAACAAGCATGTCTGTCAGTTCGTCTGCACCAGCAACACATTTTGTTTCTGAGAAACCAGAGCAGCATGGTTTAACCTGAATTAAACACTGTAAAGCCAAAGATATGTGGACATCACGTCTTATTTCAGAGTCTGAGTTGGAGAGCGTTACTAGAACAAAAAAAAAACTAATCAAAATTCATATATTAAGTTATTTATTACAGTGAAATCAAGGTTCCTGTTCGTCAAACTCTTAAAGTGGTGGTGGTGGTGGTGGTGGTGATGATGATGATGATGATGATGATGATGATGACGATGACGACGATGACGATGGTGGTGGTGCTGATGATGGTGGTGGTGGTGATGATGGTAGTGCTGATGATCAGGATTTTGACGATGGTGGTGGTGATGATGGTGATAAGAAGAATGATGATGATGATGATGGTAGTAATGATGATAAGGATGATGATGATGATGGTGGTGATGAATGTGGTGGTGATTATGATGGTGGCCATGTGGTGATGATGTGATGGTAATGTGGTGTTGATGGTGTTGTTAAAGGTGGTGGTGATGATAATGGTGGTGATGACAGTGACAATAATGATGATACTGATTATGATGCCTCCCCTGATTTCTTAATCATTTAGTTTCTTTATTAAGAATATAAAACAGGTTTCTTGTGATGTCTATCCAGCGTTGTATATAGGTTTTACCTTCTGTTTGAGCTCTACGAGGTGTCAATCACTGATTAAATAGATTCTTCATCTCAAAGTAACTGTTTTAAATTGAACCAGTGGTAATAAATAAGGATCTTGTGCTGTAATGATAGTTTATCTGTATTTACTTGTCTTGTGGGCTTTTGATGTTATGTAACCATGACACCAGATGTCCAAACAGCTCCTATCCAACAATAAACAACAGCGGAGTTGCTGCAGCATCACTGTACAAGCTGCTCCTTTGCTGAATGGCTTATTTACAGCCCACAGTTTGGCGGCTTTCCAAGTCATTACCATGTTTCAAAACTGAGACCTTAGATCTTTCATTCAGTTTTAATTAAGCAATAGCAATAAACCTGTTATTAAGCCAGCTAGCTTTTTGCTCATAAATGTTTTCTGTCTCCAATATAATTTTTCAGAGGGAAGGAACTGAATTTCCGAAGCTGGACTTCAGTATGGCGGAGCTGCAGGAGCGCTTCAGACAGCAGCTGGCTATGGAGCAGTCCAGCACCATCACCATCGACTCTGTGGAGGCTGCTAAACCTGTAACTGAACACATGGAAAAAATGGTGTGTGTGTTTTTTTTTTCATTCACTCATGTGTTGGATGGTCCCTTCCACCCCATGTAGACACAGGAGACACATACTAATTCAAATATTATAGTAAATTAAACACCAATAAAAAATATTATGTTTAGTCACAGATAATAAAATCACAAAAAACTACACTACACCCCCTTAATGTGTGTGTGTGTGTGTGTGTGTGTGTGTGTGTGTGTGTGTATCTGTGTTTGTGTTTGTTTAATCACACAGACAAACGAACTGAGTAAAGTCTATAGACTGACAGCTAAACAAGGTTATACACAAGAATGGTACTAAAAGCTTAAACATGGTGCAGTGAGAGGGTGAGTGCGTGCGAGAGTGAGTGAGTGCGTGCGAGAGTGAGTGAGTGAGTGCGAGAGTGAGTGAGTGAGTGCGTGCGAGAGTGAGTGAGTGCGTGCGAGAGTGAGTGAGTGCGAGAGTGAGTGAGTGAGAGCGAGAGTGAGTGAGTGAGATCGAGAGTGAGTGCGTGCGAGAGTGAGTGAGTGAGAGCGAGAGTGAGTGAGTGCGTGCGAGAGTGAGTGAGTGAGTGAGTGCGTGCGAGAGTGAGTGAGTGAGTGCGTGCGAGAGTGAGTGAGAGCGAGCGTGAGTGAGTGAGTGCGTACGAGAGTGAGTGAGTGCGTACGAGAGTGAGTGAGTGCGTGCGTGTGAGAGCGAGAGAGTGCGTGCGAGAGTGAGTGCGTGCGAGAGTGAGTGCGTGCGAGAGTGAGTGAGAGCGAGCGTGAGTAAGTGAGAGCGAGAGGGAGTGAGTGCGTACGAGAGGGAGTGAGTGCGTGCGAGAGGGAGTGAGTGAGAGGGAGAGCGAGTGAGTGATTAAGAGCGAGAGTGAGTGAGAGTGAGTGAGTGCGTGCGAGAGTGAGTGAGTGTGTGCGAGAGTGAGTGAGTGAGAAGGTGCGCGAGTGAGAGGGTGAGTAAGTGCGAGAGTGTAAGCAAGCGAGAAATGTTGTGGGGGTTTTTTGGACATCGTACGGTCAGAACCTCATCTCATCTCATTATCTTCTGGGTCGCTGGGGGGTTCCTCATGCTCATCCAAGGGAGAACGTTTCAGGCGCCTGTCAGATACACCCAGGACAGAGCATCAATCTATCACTGGGCACACACTCACTCACACACACACACACACTATAGGCACAATTTAGAAGCAACCAGTTTACCATTAAATCCATGTTCATGGACTGTGGAAGGAAAATGGGGAACCCACACAGATATGGGGAGAACGTAGAAACTCCACATCCAATATTGGGATTCGAACCTGGCACTGTGATGTGAAATGATGCTTCAAATCAAACCACCTCTATCTTCAGCTTATAAATCAAGATGTAGCTTAGGTACTTGAAGGGAAGAGGTCATTATCACTTACTGTGCATACACACAGAGGAATATGTCCTCCACATTTAACCCATCCGTGCAGTGAAACACACACACACATACACACTGAGTGAAGACAGCACAGAGTGGTCGGCAGCCTTATACACAGCTCCTGAGGAGCAATTGAGGTTAGGAGCCTTACCCAAAGGCACATAGTAACGTAGGGTGATTTATTTTGCCTACTGTGCATACACCAAGAGGAATATGTCCTCCACATTAACCCATCCATGCAGTGAAACACACACACGCACACACACATACATATATACACACGGAGTGAAGTGAGCAAATGTGCCCGGAGTGGTCGGCAGCCTTATACACACACAGCTCCTGGGGAGCAATTGAGGTTAGGAGCCTTACCCAAAGGCACTTCAGCCATAGTACTTGGTGGGACCAGGAATCAAACTGGAGTCCTGTTGGTCACAATGCTGGTTCCTTAATAACCACAGGCCTATGACTGTTCTTCATGCAGTGTAGTGTAAATCCCATCAACAGGACTACCCCACATATACTCATCTAATCTGTCTTTGTTCCGCTTAGATTGGCAAAATCCAGTGTGATACTAAAAAGCCCTCAGAGATGGGTTTCCATGTCTAATCTGATGCTCCATACTGTTTTCTACAATGGCATTTACGGGCTGTGCTCCTTTGCTCGAGGTCTCGGTGCGGAGAGGTCACGGGGCTCCCTGGGGGTCCAGCAACATTTGCTGCAGCTCTGAATGGAATACCAATGTTTTGTCATGTCTTTCCATCCACAGTGTGAGAGTTGCTTTTTAACACCATCTCATCTGCTCGATCAGCCGAGCCGAGGGAAAGAACAACTCTGATCCCATGTCTGACCAATTCACACTCATTTAGTTGGCTGGTGGTCGGAGTGTGATGCGTCTCCAAGCCTTTTTCCATCACCACTGTGTATCATAAACTATACACACTGTATAAAACCTAATTCTGTTTGTCCATGTTTTCTGTACTATAGTATGCATTGTATCTGACCTCTAATCACAGTTCAGTGCTTTAAACATAGGGGCAACAGTTTGGGGAAGGCCTTTTCTTGTTTTGTTGCCATTGTTTAGGTAACAGACTTTTGGGTGTATCAGAATTGAACCAGCCTTGTGACTTAACGGTTCCACATTCGATTCCCGGTCCCATCAAGTACTATGGCTGAAGATCTTTACTCATGTTTAAGCATCTACAGAACATGTCAAGATTAGACATACCCCCTTTTTGCTCCACTTATTGTCCATTTTAATAAAGTGTAAAGTGATGAAGTGATCAGTAGTTGCCTACTGTAAAAATATGTCCTCCACATTTAACCCATTCATGCAGTAAAACATACACACACACACACACACACACACACACACACACACACATATACACACACACACACACACATATCCCAGAGCGCTGAGCAGCCTTGTACATAGTGCCCAGGGAGCAATTTGGGTTTAGGTACCTTGCTCAAGGGCACTTCAGCCATAGTTCTTGGTGTGACCTATAATCAAACCTGGGTTTTTCAGGTCATGGTCTGGTTCCTTAATCACAATCACCTTTGATTGCCGCTTTTATCGAGATCCACTTACCGTAAAGATGGATTTGTAGTTCCATACTTACTGCAGACACACTTCAACGCCTTGTAGAAAGCTTTTTTTGCCCTTGGGCAAGGCACCTACATTTACATCCATTTAGGCACCTACATTTACATCCATTTACAATTGGTCATTTAGCAGACACTTCTATCCAATCGACTTACAGGTATCCCAACTTGATGGTTGAGATCAGATCACAGCAATGGAGCAACGGAGCAATGAGGGTTAAGGGCCTTGCTCAAGGGCCCACATTGGGAATGAGAGTGAACATGGGATTTGAACCCACAACCTTCAAGTTGATAGTTTAACATCCTAATCACTGAGCTGCCAAGCCTAGGCACCCAACCCCAATTACACCCCGGTCGCTGTATACATACTCCGGGCATGTGTGCTCACTTCAGCAGTGTGTATATATATATATACATATATATATATATGTGTGTGTGTGTTTTAATGCGCGGATGGATTCAGCTTTTTTTTGTCTACAGCGTCTGCTTGTGTCAGTGCTATGAACACTACTACTGCTATATAATAAATGATAGCCAGTCAGTTTTCTGATGATTTAATTTTAATGTAGCACTTTTTTATTTAAAGCAGTAAAGGAACTCTTAACCCTTAACTCTGTACACGTCTCGTGTTTGTTTTTCTTTCAGAGAAAGCTGTTAGCAGAGCAGCGTGCCCACTGGCAAAAAGCTCTCCTCCAGGCTTTAAGAGAGAGCAAGTTAATTTTAGGCAGCACCAGCCAAAGGAACTGGAGGACGAACGTTTATCCCTTTCTCTGCATCCTCAGTGAAGAAGATTATGTAAACATAATGCTGCAGGTATATGAGCATATGGGTACGAGCTTGGACCCTGGTATGACTTTACCGGTCTGGGTTAAATGGAATGACTAAAAACAATATGAACTGTAATCAAAGCTTATTTACACCCCTGTCTGAATCCACTGCCTTAATTATTCACAGTGTCCACTGAGGCTGAGAGGTCTGCCTTCCAGCTGGATTCTGTAATTTTCTAATCAATTCGACGTCTGCTTAGTTATGAAATGGAGAATATGTAGATTTAAGATGTTACACCCTGGCACATGGACTGGGAATTGTTTTTTTGGGGGGATTTTAAGTGGCAGATTTGACATGGAAAGTTTTAAAATGTTATTTATTGAGGTATTATTTGTATGTGTTGTGTTCAGGGCTTGGCAAACCTGCCACCCAGCGGGGAGTCTCTGCTCATCCTGGCTAAAGAGCTGGGCAACAGAACCTTCAACATGTACTGCATCCAACAGAAAGGCCATTGTCAGTTAGTGGAGAAACTTGGCAAAATCTACGATTCATATGCTCAGCTGCTCGCCAAGGACACGCAGGTAATGTACATCACTACATGCCTGTTGGACGTTAATATACAGCCTGTCTTCCATTTTAAGGGATATTACAGATGTTTTGGGTTTTGTCTATAAGGATGGCTTCTGTGTTAGGCATGTTTCTACAGTGACCTTTTAATAAGAGCATTAAAAAGCCACTATGTCAGTCGAGAGAAGTGATTATTAGTTGGTTGTAATTTCCAAACATTTCTATAAATGGGGCAGTCATAGCCTTTAGTTGAAGAAAACCCTTTCGACCTGAAGGTCTTGGTTTGATTTCCGGTCCCACTAAAAACTCTGACTGATGTGCCCTTGAACAAGGCACCTAATCCTAATTGCCCCCCGGGCTCTGTATACAAGGCTGCCCACCGCTTCGGGCACATGTGCTCACTTCACTCAGAGTGTGTATATATGTGTGTGTTTCACTGCACGGATGGGTTAAATGCCACTATGTTCAATACCGTATTTTCCAGGGGGTCAATGTGCTGCCACGGGAGCGTTGGAATGTTCTGGAGGCGGAGCACAGCTCAGGCCCCTCCCTCCTGATTGATGACACACCCTGGCCACATATGCTGGTGATCCAGGTGGGAAGCTTCCTGGTGGACCTGATGGTTCGCGAACTGAAAATCAAGAATGACATCCTGAACCCGGCGGAGGTGGACAAGCTGATCCCTGTGCTCTATCACATGTACACATTCCGCAGTAATCGCCAGGTGAGTTCCCATTCTCCTCTCTTTGCACTTCTGACGTCCACATAAAGCACAATCTACAAATTAACTGCACCACCAGCACAACTTGTCATAACATGTACCTTCTTTACATTTCATAAACAATTTTATATTGTTTTTGCAAGTTTTTCATACCATTTAAGAGAAATCACCTCACCATATATAAATATATTTTTGCACTGTATGATGACATTTTATTTACCATTAAGATGCACTTGTGTACATCATGTGGTCAATTACATAATGTGGTCAATTTGTTCATTTACATATTTAATTAGTTCCATTTATGTCATTATCTAAATAGCACCGCAACAGTTCAGATATATTTTGGATGGTGGTTGATTCTCAGCTCTATAGTGATATTGATGTGGTGGTGGCGGTGGTGTATTAATGTTGTGCTGTTATGCGTGGATCAAACACAACAGTGTTGCTATTTATTTATTTATTTATTTATTTATTTTTATTAAATATTCCCCTTAATCCTATACTAGGGGTTAGTGTCTAGGGTCTAGACTAGTGACCAGGGTCGCGGAGGATAACGTTTCAGGGCACGCACACACTCACACACACACACACACACACACTATATATATAGGGGCAATTAAGATGTAATTTAGAGCAGCCAATTTGCCATGAAAACTAGAGAAACCGGAGGAAACCCACACGGAAACAGGGAGAACAATGAAACTCTGGATCCTCTGTGCTGAATTGCGGACGTGCTAACCACTAAGCCACCGTGCAACTAAGCACCCCACTTTTATTAAACCCGAATTTTATTGCTCCACCTTATAGATGTAAAATCAGAGACAGGTGCTCATCAGTTATTATTTTTGAATGGTACATAATATAACATGATTACTTTAATAATAACCTTTTACAACATTTTATAGCATATCAAACCTATTGAGCTGCGCAGCTTTGTATCACTTTCCCTCTGTCTGCTTTACGGGAGCTGCTTTGAGTAATAAAATCCTTTTTCCTGACATAGCACCCCTGACAGAGGGGTGAGAATTACCCTGAGATAAATCCTTATTTTACAGCACACTTAACAAGTCTGGTGATTTATAGCCTGAGAATTGTGGGAGGTGGGAGGATGATTGAGGGCAGAAGAAGAGTTTACATGTTACTCCTTCCGTTGGACCTACAGATGGCCGGAGCAGCAGGCTGAGCCTCCTCACGCTGCCTGGGTCACACAGATAACGTGCGATTCAAACACCGACTCTCTCCTGCTGTTTGTTTTTGAATGGCTTGTAATAACCACAGAGGAGGGGTTATTTTTAGCAGGGGTTAATATGGTGCTCAAATTATTAATACAGGTACATATTTAATTAAGAGGTTTTATTCTCATGTTTAAGCACCTTTTATTTTGCTTACTTTTACTTACACAGAGGAATGTGTCCTCCACATTTAACCCACAATGCTGTAAGAAACACACATATACACACATTGAGTAAAGTAAGCCGACGGGCCTGGAGCGATCGGCAGTCTTGTATTTGGCGCAATTTGGGGTTAGGTGACTTGCCCAAGGGTACTTCAGAAATAGTATTTGGTGGTACTGGGAATCGAACTATGGGCCTTCAACTGGTAAGGCTGGTTCCACAAATTCAAAAAAGCTGACTCCACTCAACAACAAGCCTACGATTGCCCCTTTTATCAATTCAGCTTACCGTAAATATTGATTTCTTGTACTGTGCTTACTACTGACACACTTCATAGCAGTTAAATTGATATACAATCCCACTTGCTCAAGGGCACATCAGGCATAGTACTTGCTGTGACCGGGAATCGAACCGGGGTCCTTCAGTTCAAAAAGCTGGTTCCTTAACCACAAGCCTACGATTGCCTCATTTATCAATTCAGCTTACCGTAAAGATGGATTTGTATTTCTGTATTTACTACACACACTTACGACACACTTCACAGCAGTTGAACTAATATTCAAACCGGCTCATCTGGTCCCAACAACCATGCCAATGTTTAAAATCCCTTCAAAGGATGATTTAACAGAAAAAATAAGGAATTAATATTCTCACAGTGTATTTTCACTTGTTTCCCAATAAATTTAAATTTAATTTGTGTTTTTTCATATTTTTTAATAGCATGTTCAGCCATGTACATGATGGGACCGGAAATCGAACCGGTGTCCTTCAAGTCGCAAGGCTGGTTCCACAAACTCAAAATGGCTGATTCCTTAACCACAAGTCTAATATTGCCCCTTTTATCGGTTCCACTTACATATTATATATTATGTTATTACTGACACACTTTAAAGCCCTGTAGAAAGCTTTTTTTAGAAACATAGCAGCTCATAATAGGGTTTTGCCCAACCTTTGTTAATTCGCTGTGTCTTTCTGTGATATGTTTACAAGATCGGGTTTATCAAGCCTCATCCAATCCTGACTCAAATCCAATCTGAAGCCGTGGAGACCAAGCTGACCTTCGACTCATATGTCATGCCCATGATGTGCCCACCGGTTCCCTGGACGTCTGCCAAGAGCGGCGCATACTTGCTGACACCCACTAAGCTGATGCGCACTGTGGAGGGGGCCATCCAGCATCAGCTGCTGCTGGAAAAGCGGCTGGATGAGGAGCTGCATGCCGTGCTGGATTCGCTCACCCAGCTGGGCAACTGTGCCTGGAAGATCAACAAACCCCTGCTGAACATAATCATATCTATATTTAACGATAAGGGCAGCGAAAAGCTGGACATTCCTCCACCCATGTCGGAGGCGCCAGAAGTCCCGCGCTTCAACCCTTACGACCTGAACCTCACTGCCACAGAGAAGACCCATCTGAAGCGCGAGGCCATCAGGGCCAAGAAAAAGCAGACGGAGATGCACAGCCTGCGCATGGACGCGCTGTACAAGTTGTCCATCGCCAACCACGTGAGGGATCAGGTCTTCTGGTTTCCTCACAACATGGACTTCCGCGGACGTACTTATCCATGCCCGCCTTATTTCAACCACCTGGGAAGCGACGTCACCCGCGCGGTCATGCTGTTCGCTGAGGGGAAGCCACTGGGTCCCAAGGGGTTGGACTGGTTGAAGATTCACCTGGTGAATTTGACCGGTCTGAAAAAGCGTAGCTCGCTGGCGGGGAGGCTAGAATACGCCAACAGCATCATGGAGGATATTCTGGACTCAGCAGACAAACCTTTAACTGTGGGTGGATTTACAAACATAATTCAATAGTTCAGACAGCCACTGCACACACACACACACACACACACACACACACACACACACACACACGCACAAGCACTAAATGGTAAAAAGTATGTAGACGTCAACATTTATATGTTTATTGCTGAACCCAACGCCACTGAAGGCTGAATAGAACTAAATGCTATTAAATGTCTCTGCATTTGTACAGAGAAAGCAGATACGTAGTCTATACTGTGTGTACTATACTGTGTGTTCTTCATTCACTGTCAAATTGAGAACCTCATGGCCCAGTGCTTTGCATCCAGGTCGCTGCACCACTGAAATAGCAATTTAAAAATATACCATTTTCTAATCCAGCCATTGGTTTCTTGACTTTAAGTGTTTTTGTATGTAGCATTAGTTTAAAATTCGGTTTGTAATTTGTCATGTTTAATTTGAATGTTTAGGGGAGGAGGTGGTGGATGAATGCTGATGAACCTTGGCAGGCGTTGGGCTGCTGTATGGAAATAGCCAATGCTTCTCGATCACCTGACCCTGAACAGTTCATCTCTCATTTCCCTGTGCATCAGGTACATATCAGCCTTTCACCTGGGTCTGAAAGAGTGAGGTTGAGGGAAATCATATAACATGAACAGTCTGAAGAACTGTGTGTGTGTGTGTGTGTATGCGAGTATGTGTATGTGCATGAGTGTATGCAAGTATGTGTATCTGCATATGTGTCTGTGTGTGTTTGCATTTGTATGTGTGTGTGTGCGTTTTCCTTCTTTTCCAACCTAAATAAAACTATACATATATTTTTCTCTTTCTGACACTTTTCCTTGTATTAGTTTCTCATTTTGACTTTTGCTCTCTTCTGGAGGATGGATCCTGTAATGGCCTCCAGCATTATGCAGCCCTTGGCCGTGATGTCATCGGTGCCACGTCAGTAAACCTCATGCCCTGTGAAGAACCACAGGACGTCTACAGCGGTGTGGCACAGCAGGTAATCATGTCACATTAATAACATTGATTAAATCATGATGGTCATCAATAATGCATACGTAATTAACATTATATCTGTTATATCGAATATTCATATGCTCATTAAATGATAATGGCTTGTAATTAGCATATATAAACCATGCACACAGTCTCGTTTCTCATTTATTCTTACCATAAATTGGTGTCAATAAGTATGCTTGCCTTTTTATTACCCATGAAGGTTTCGAGTTGATTATGTTTTTACGGTATGATTATTGTTAATTATTAATTATTGTTAGTAGAAATAATCACGATTATATAATTATTACGATTATTATGCAATAATTAACTTGAACAAAAACTGCCAGAAATTACTGGAGATCTGCATTTTTGAATTATTTATTTTATGTTAATATGAAATAATATTTTGTTATGAAAAAAGCAGGTCAGGACTGAATATTAACACAAAACTATTTTCACAAAATTATTTTGTGAAAATCAAAGAATTTTAAAAGAAAACTTTTTTTTTTTTCTTGTTGCGGCGCTAGGTTAAAAAATTTTTAGCTGCCAGCATAATGCATATTTTTATATTAGATGTCGTCATGATGTTTTTAATTGCAAAAAAAATATTCTTCCAATCCCTAACAAAGCACTCAATGGGCCGGTCAAATTCTTGCATGTATAGAACTTGCTATGTTTTGCTGGAGCACAATCTTGTTAGAACAGTGAAAGGCCTTCCCTAAACTGTTTCCACCTAGTTGGATGTGTACAGGTGTTCATGTTTAGGTGGCTGATTTTTTTTTTTATAACTGTGGTTATGCGGCTGAATGACGCATTAGAACTAAATTATTACAGTATTTTGCTCCATATAATGTTTTGGAGTTTGGCATAGAGTCAAAAAAGTTGTTCTGGAACATCTGTGTCTAATACAGTTATGGTTTTCTCTGCACATTTATTTCACGCTCCTGTAGAGCTCAGCGATGGGTTTTTCATTGATTTCTAATGAGGCTTTGAGGCACAAAGGTGCCAGAAGACTGTTTTGTAGAAAGGGCCAGTTGGAGTTCATGTTCCTGCTGGGTTTCAGGTGGAGGAGTTCCGGGTGCGGGATGCCGCTAAGGGCATAAAGATTGCTCAGGTGCTGGAGGGCTTCATCAGCAGGAAGGTGGTGAAGCAAACCGTGATGACGGTGGTGTATGGAGTGACGCGGTACGGTGGACGACTTCAGATCGAAAAGCGTCTCAAGGAAATCGATGAATTCCCCAAGGTAAGAGCAGCGGGAACTCAGGATAATCAGGGAACTAACGACCTGGATGAGTTGGAACCAGAGCAGGTTCAGAAGTTTTATTAAATGACAGATTTAAAGTAAAGGTTTGTGATGAGCCAAATGTAGTAGTTTATCAACTGTATCAGTCAAATTCGAGACTTTTGTGTATTGAAGGTTTTATATTATTTTTAGTTTTTTTTTTTATTGTTTTGTCCCTGTCTCTTTTTAGCTTCACGTACCATGCACCATGTAGGTGTACAATTACAGACTGCAGATTTTTTTATATTCTGTTCTATAATACCACTACAGATCAGGTTCTATCTGTGGGGTAAATCATTCTTAGCTGTATAGTGTCACTGATGTCATGGTGGTGTATAGAATGAGCTGGTATGAGTGTGTCAGACTGTTGTTCTGTTGTTTACTGACCACAAGAGAAACAAAGTGTACTAGTCTGCAGAGAGCTAGTAGGACTACTAGTAGGACTACGAAATGCCACACCAAATGTGTGTGTGCGTGTTTGTGTACGCATGTGTGTGTGTGTGTGCATGCATGCACGTTTTTGTACAATTCAGTGGAAAAATTAATTAATTCATTATCTCCTGCTTTATCCTCTATTAGGGTCGCGGTGGGGTTCCCCATGCCCATCCAGGGGAGAACGTCTCGGGCGCTGGGCAGATACACCCAGGACAGGGTGCCAATCCATTGCTGGGCACACACTCACTCACACAGACACACTCTATATGGGGCAATTTTGAGAATTCAATTGACTTGATCCATGTTTTTGGACTGTGGGAGGAAACCGGAGAACCCGGAGGAAACCCACGAGAACATGGAAATTCCACCCAGATGTGGATTCGAACCGGGAATTCCTAGCGCTGAGAGGCGAACGTGCTAACCACTAAGCCACCGTGCCGCCCCAGTGGGAAAAAAAGAAAAAAGAAAAAGCTTTTCAGCTTTTCAGGACTTAAATGCAGTCACACTCCAATGTTTTTGTTGTTCACAAGCCAAGACATGAATGAATCTCTCCTTATTTACTGCTGCAGTCATTTCCCAGTTGCTTACTTTAAAGGACAAACACAACAGGTGATTATAGATAAGCAGTTAGGTAGCATGTAATTATCACCTTGACAGTCAAGTTTGTGTGTGTGTGTGTATTTTCTTGTTTGCAAGCTTGCTTTGAAAAAACCTGGTTCAGCAGCCTATCAGTGCATGTGTCTATATATATATATACAGTGGGTTGCAAAAGTATTCATACCCCTTGAACTTTTCCATATTTTGTCACATTACAACCACAAACATAAATATATTTCACTGGAATTTAATGTGAAAGACCAACACAAAGTGGTATACAATTGTGAAGTGGAATGAAAGTTATACATGAATCAACAATTTTTTTACAAATAAAAAACTGAAAAGTGCGATGTGCAAAATTAT
>JAFMOD010000319.1:3429565-3456005 GCA_019802435.1 Corydoras maculifer | reverse complement strand
TATATATATATATATATATATATATATATATATATATATATATATATATATATATATATATAAATGTATGTATAGCCTATTTTTATCTTTTTTTCTCATGTACTGTGCTATTGCTTCTGTGACCTAGTGAATTTCATAGGACATGACTATGCATGGGACAATAAAGGATTATCTTATCTTATTGTATCTTTATTTGTTTCCGGCAGCATTACATTTGATCATTTACTCATGTTTTTAATCAACTTTCTCTTGTCGTTAAGCCTAGGGACAGGTGACGAGTTTTAATAATGAAACATTTTAATGGCATCCGTTGGTCTGACATCCTCACCTGTGATGTATTACAGTGACACTAAACCTTAATTTTTTTTGATGCAGGAGTATATATGGGACGCCTCACATTATATGGTGCATCAGGTCTTCAGCAGTTTAAAGGAAATGTTCACCGGCACACGTGAGATCCAGGTACATCCTTATTACTCACACCCCAGGTGCAGAATAACCTGAAACACCTGCTGCGTTCAGGAACCAGCCAGATTCGTTCATTCACACCAATAGCTCAGTTCTGGCCAGACACCTGCAAGGTTCTCATTACCTTTAAGGGAGGGTGAGGAAATGCATTTTGGTAGGAGAGACCCAGACAGACCTTACAAAACATTTGTCTGGTTGCTCTAAATGGGTCAGTAAAGTAGTAGTGAGATGTGGAGATGGTCGTCTAATAAAACCACATCTTCCTCTAATATACCACACCTGGTTGTAAAAGCATGGGAAATGAGGAGGGAATAAGTGGGGCAGGGGGATGAGGGGTGTCTGGCAGATGAACCAGCATGGGGCCTCTGCTCCTTTTCTGTATGAAATGTGGAAAAATAGATATATCTCTGCTCTGCTCTTTAGAAGAAAAGGTTGAGTCTGACGTGCTGGGACACTGTGCTGTTATACTGAATTAGATTTCAATAATATCCATCAATTAAATTTGAGTCTCAGCAACAGCTGGCCACCTGTTCTGTCAGGTTCCTAACAAGTGGTATTCTGTTCTTCTAGTTAAAAACCAGGGCAGCAAGCAGTACATTTATACATAGTAAGCAAAAGCTGGAGGTAAGAGTGTAAGAGTAACTAGCATGTCCAAATAAATATGCAATAGGCAAAAGGTAGTAGGTGAGGTTGTCACAGATGACCTTCGGAATTGGGTCATTTTGAAACATCCACGGCATATTAAAGCAATAAGTACGAGAGGATGGGCGTACGAGAGGATGGGCGTACGAGAGGATGGGCGTACGAGAGGATGGGCGTATGAGAGGATGGGAAAAGGGTGTTGGACCCAATGCGAAGCGAGTACACAATAATACACAACCTCAAGTGCCTTATTACTTTAATTAAAACGTTACAAACCAATATAAAAAGAAAACAAGGTTTGATTCATTCATTCATTTAATGAAAACAGAATTATTAATAAACTGGTCTTCTACTACGTAATCTAGTTCGGTTTTTAAAATGAACGTTGATTGCTGAGTAATAGGATACAGTTCTAATCAGGATCGCTGGTTATATGAATTTGTATTTCCATTTTTGGTATATGAATTAAAATGTGGTGTGTATCACGCATCAATTCAAATGTGAAGCAGTCTGAAGTGTGCAGTATTGCCAATGTCTTCAAGGTTGGACAAACTGCCCAGCCAATCAGATTTAAGGACCAGGACTACCCATTTTAAAAAAAATCAGCTGAATTACTGATCAATCTATAATGGTTATAATGTAAAAGAGTCGATTGCCATGATTCTTAGTGATGAATGCTTGGTGAGAATGCTTATGGCAAATGACCTTTGCAATACAGTATATGTAATGCGGCTGAGGTTTTGGATATGGCTTTCTTTTAAACCTGTTTTAAATTGTTTGTTGTGTTTGTACATCTTGGTTTTTATTGCAATATCTCACGATTGTCTCAAGGAATATAATTTAATTTAATTTAAACATTTAACAGTGTCATAAGTGTGGTCACTGTGACTTCACATCTCCCCTATTCATTTTAATTCAATATCTTATATAATTCCTTTATGTAATGACTGCTTTAGTTGGAGCCGTAAATTCCTGCCGTTGTAGGGCTTCTAGGTGTGTTTTATGTTTGAAATACAAATCTGTGTTTCAAAACGAAAATAATGTTAGTGTTTTTTAGGAACGGTTTCATTTGCATTCATTACATTACATTCTAAGTTTTTAACAGGTCTGATCTCTGTGGTGTTTGTTAAAGTGTGTGTGTGTGTGTGTGTGTGTGTGTGTGTGTGTGTGTGTGTGTGTGTGTGTGTGTGTGTGTGTGTGTGTGTATGTATGCTTGCAGGACTGGTTAACTGAGAGCGCTAGGCTAATTGCTAAGTCAGGCCGCACAGTGGAGTGGGTCACCCCGCTGGGACTGCCTATTGTTCAACCCTACCACCGCACCAAGAACCATTTGGTAAGTGTTTTGTCACATATCACCCAGCACAGTCCTGCTGCTTACTGATTGTCTGAGCTGCAAATAGATCCAAATGTAGCCTGTGGACCCCCCTGACTTATAACACATCCCTCTCCCACACCAGTTCTATGCAGTGTTTTCTTTTCACACTGACACATAACATCAATCAACTAAAATGCCTTGTGAAGTCAGTGAACCTTAACTGCAGCTTAAGCCACATCTGAGAACAGTTTGGAAAACTTTGGATTTGAGATGTGATGTTCTGTATTTGTAAAAAAAAAAAAAAAAAGTTATGGCTCTAGTCAAGGCAGAGTGTCATTAAAAAGTCTTAATCAAAAGATTGTATATGTGATGTTGATCGCCAGCATCGCTCCATGTTTTTGTAGGACAGTCGCAAAGAGCGAATGTCCTTAACAGATTTTTCGGGTTGGCTCAGATCCAGGTTTTCTGCTTTTTTTAAAGTTGGGAGTAAAAGAGGAATCTGGGTTTCGGCAGGTTTGCATGGTAGCGACTCCGTGCTGCTGTCAGATTCGATTAGCAGTGCTGCCAGAGCAGAGCAGCAGCACAGCAGTATTCTGTAGAATGCTGGAGAGATCCAACTGTGTTGAACGATCCACTCCTGCAGAGAGCATCTGGCAACCCGTCTGTCTAATCAGCTCCAGCACGCACTCTCTGCCTGTTGCCGTAGCCAGATTTGAGGTTTCCCCTGGTTTGGTAATGGCATGAAACCCTGGGGTTTTGGGGTTTGAAAGGGGGCATTCTCAGACTCGGCTACTGGTCCAAAATAGAGCCTCGTGATTTTCCTCGTTGTTGCACAGATTCCAGCACATTTACTAACATGCTGTTAAAAATCGAATGTTCTTTAACTCTTTCTCAAGTTATGTTTAGTCTAGCATCATGATGATCTATTTTAAATTTCAGACTTTACAAACCTTCAAACAAATGCCCTTACATATTCTCAGAAAAAAAAGAATCTGAGAAAGAATCTAAGAAAAGTCAACGAAACAGTGGATTTAGATTTTTTTTGAGAGTTGCAATGCTTTCATGAAAAATGGAAAAGAACTCTTAGACCTTATGTAGCCTAGCAACAGAGGAAAGCATCACTGCACTACATTCTGTTAGAGAAAAACTTCGAAAAGTGTTTCAGTTACATAGATGTTTGAATTGAACTTATATTTTATTAAAAAAATCATTAAATGGGTGCGTTTTAGAGATTATATCACAAAAATCAGCCATTTTTACCTGAGACCTCTTTTCTTTATTTTAATAACTGCATCCTCATGATTTTTAACAAACACGTTTACTTCATTGAAATCTTATAAAATGCCTAAATTACATTTACATTTAGTCATTTAGCGACTTACAAATGAGAACATCAAAAATCAGTAGTTATGAAGAAAACCAACTACACTGTAAAACCATCAAACCTGATATGTTATTTGATGCGGTGTTTGATGTAATTTAATGAAGGTAGTTGTTAATCAGAGAGCATTATGATTATTATTAAAGGCATTTTAACATGGAGCAGAGCTGGACATCAGTCTGTAAACAGGACACAGAGCTCAAATTCTTAATTGGCAGCTTTTAGTCAGATTTGGACACTCTCTCTCTCTCTCTTTCTCTCTCTCGCTCTCTCTATCTCTCGCTCACTCACTTAATCGCTCTCGCACACTCAAGATTCAAAGTAGCTTTATTGACATGACGGTCAATATTGCCCAAGCATTACAACAATAATAAAAATATTTTTTATTTTAAATAATTTATTTTTATTTTTAAATACTAAAGCAACACCATAAATTACAACAGAATTGTTTTCTTTTCTAGAGTTGTTCTATTGTCTTCCCTCTGTATTGTCATGTACATAATTGAGCTGTTGATTTTATTTTGTATATACTGATTTCTATTCTATTTTTGTTTTTTAAAGTACTTCAATAAGTAGATATATTAGACATATCTTTTTAACTTTTACTTTCACCATTGTGGGACCATTAAATCTTATTATATGAGATAAATAAAAGATAAATCTTATGAAATAAATAAGAATAAAAATTATGATTATAAAATATGTTTTTTATTAGAATTAATATTTCACCAAATTTGCTGTAAAGATGTAGAGAGTTTATACGTCATATGCATTAACAATAAATATTTTTGTGTTACACACTGTCTCTCAGGAGGTGAAGCGCTGATGTGCACTGAGCAGCGAGAGCGACCGCGTGTCCCTCTCCCATTAGAATTAATATATACCAGCATTAACTCCAGAGAACTTATTGCTAATCAACAGAATATTCACGGCTCTCTCGTCCGTACTGGATACACAAGGCAACCAATTTCCTCTGCAGGTTGCCAGCAGGGTCAGCGGTGAAGGCTGTGATTGTAAAACATTTCTGCACTGTGTCAGATGTCAGCCATGCTTCACCAGCCACCGTATTTAATTCCCTGGATGGTATGGAGACTTTTGTGGGGCATATGGGGCTCTGTGCTATGTCACACTAACTAGATTAATGTAGCAACACTAGGACTTTTATTAATCACCACAGGGCCCCAATTCTAGCTCTGCCTTTCTCTTTGCCATGGTGCCCTTTGTGTTGCACGTTCAGCTCAACCCTGCTTCAATCTAAGCAACATCACTTTAGGCAGCGGTTGCTTGGCAGGCTCCTATCGTATAGTTGCACTTCATTAGGAGCAGCATATATTAGGTTATTAATAAGTTTTGTAGTGTGCATTCCTACATGCTTTTCTGCACACCGCAGTTGTACTCAATGGTTACACACACTTTTGTAGTCTTTTTGAACTAGTCTAGTCATCATTCTCTGTTTACCACGTGAATCAACAAAGCCTTTCTGTCAACAAAATTGCTGCTCACAGGATGTTTTGTTTATTCTGGGTGAAAATCCCAAGAGATCTGCAGTTATAGAGATACGCCAACCAGCCTGACTGACTCCGACAGTGCTGAAGCATTTTTACTCATTTTTAAAGATAGCTATGAATATTACATAAAGCTGGATTACATGCATTCCACTGCTGCCACATGATTGGTTGATTTTAAAAAACACATTTGAAAACAAAACAGAAATCAGACCAGTGGAGAAGAAAAGAAAGTGCCCTAGTGAATAAACCTAAATAAATAATTTAAAAAATAAATTTGAATTCTATAGAGCATCTCTGAAGCAAGTTGTAACTGATGTTTATATGAATGCAAAAGACTAAATAAGTTATGACAGCCTACATTAAGACAGTCCAGGCTGAACGCAACACATCCATTATCTTCCGATTAATCCTATACATCCTTATACAGTTCCATGCCCATTCAGGGGACTCAACATTTCAACATTTCGGGCGCTGGGTAGATACACCCTGAACAGAGTACCAATCTATAGCAGGACACGCACTCACTCACACAGACACTATATAGGGGCAGTTTAGAGTTACCAATTTACCTTGAATCCATGTTTTTGGACTGTGGGAGGAAACAGGAGAACTGGGAGGTAACCCATGCAGAACATGGGACACACAGTACAAGTCAAAAGTTTGGACACGCCCTGCAATGGCGGTGGAAGAAATGAGGATCGGCGACAGGATTACACTCCAACGAACAGGCTTTATTGCCGATAAGACATGTTTACATTTGAAAACACAAGGCTTTTACAGCATTGTTCTCATGCAAACGTGTCCTGTCCTCCAACCCACCACCTTGTGGTCGGTCTTTATCCCCACGGCTTCTGTTATCCCGGATGTTAGGCGGAGACGTGTCGTGCATTAATTAACTGTTATCAAAGCTGCTTTTTCCTGTTTTTTTGTTAGTCCCATGTTGGTTCTCTGTTGGTGTGGTAATTCAGTAGTTAGGGTGTTGGGCCATAAACAAGTTACCAAGGTGGGATCATGACCCTCATTTCTCCAGGGGTGCTGTGAGCGCAACCCTTTATTGTGACCTCAACCATCAAGTTGGGATATGCGTATGTTGCTTGGGATACAAGCGTCTGCAAAATAGCCAAATGTAAATGTATCGATTTAGATCTTTTACTGATGTAGCCTGTAAAGCAGAGAGATGGGTGAATTTCAGGCTGGTTTTTCATTTACAATAAGGTTAATTGCAAAATGTATGAAGGTCTGCTTTGGGCATGTCTTCATATATTTTGTTTATTAATTACTCATTGGGTTTAGTCTGTATTAAAGAGGGCTTTGCTAAATTGCTTTGCCCTTTTGTTTTTGCCAAGTGTCTCCTTGGCAAAGCAAAATGTAATTACCCTAGAGGGTTCTAAACAAGGGCACACTACTCACTAACATTCTTAAGAAACAATCTGTTATTTGACATCCAACCTTCCAAATAAGCTGGCTGATATGTTCTCCTGAAGTTTGTAATGCTCTGCATGATTCATAACAGCTTGATATATTTACTAATCAATATCGCATTGTCGTTCTGAATCACGGATCATCCACTCCATCGATCTGGACGTTATTCTAAGCATTGAAATGATCAATGCAGGGATAGTTCCAAGGACACATATAGGGAAATAACTCTTAAGGGAGATCGATGGTTGTTTGGGTAATCTTTCTTTAGAGATCCAGAATAATTAGGCAGTATTGTGGCTACTTTATCAAAGCTGTAATGACATCAGTCTATAAGAGATGGAAACTTGTTAATCAAGTGAGTAATTTGTTGGTTATATTCATTAAAAATTAAGCTCTAAATATTTCATGATGGGCGTTAATATATGGGAGTTATATGGAGTGTGTAAAATTTAGTAAAATTTTATCAAAATCTCAAAGTCATTCAAACCTATCCCGGACGGCCACTTTCCGTACACGCGGCCGATTTCAGTGATCCAAAGCGTGGATTTTTTTGATGATTTCCTTCTTCAGCTCGATCGTGGTTCTGCTCTTTCTTTCATGGGCTGCTGGCTCTTGAAATTAGATATAAAGTGTGTAAAATTGCATTTTATTTTCTGTAATTACAAGTGTTACAACTGATCTGGATCACTTCTGATGTATTTGACATATTTGTGTACACTTGGGTTTTAAATTCCATGACCTCTCTGAACCAATCTCAGATCAATGCAGGTGTATTTAAAGTGCAGTGCAAGTTCAAGTTCAAGTTATTTATTTATATAGCGCTTTTCACAACAGTACATTGTCACAAAGCAGCTTTACAGAATAAAAAGCCTTTAAACCCCCAAAGAGCAAGCCGAAGCGACAGTGGCAAGAAAAAACTCCCTTTTATGAGTGCAGAGTGTAAGGCTATAAGATGAGATTGATTTTGTTGTAATCAGTTACTGTAACCAGATAAGACGTAGTTTAAACAAGAAGACAGATACAACTTGCTTCTTCTTAATTGTGTTCTTCTTACAAAAACTTTTGGTCCATAGAGTGAGGCTGTTCTAAATGTGAGGGGAATGATCGCTGTGAGTAAGAGGGGGCTTATGAACTTGGCTTTTATACAGTCCTAACATATTGTTTTGACTCTCTGTTTTAATGTACAGCTCAAGGGCAACATACAGTCCCTGAATCTGCAGATAAGCCATGATACCACTGAGTAAGTACCTAGCATTCTGACATTTACACACTGATGTGACTTTTATGCCGCTGAAAGCAGTTCCAAATTATCCAAATGGACTTTGTTGGAAACATCCAACAAAGGAGACATCATCAAAGCCATTCTGTTTGCTATTGTTGAACATCTTAGTAACCTATGTTTATATTCACTATAAGATATATTCACTGTTCAGCACTTTGACTCTTGAATGTTTTATTGTCAGTTACAAAAATACAAGTTTTTAAAGTTCCATCCATCCATTATCTTCCGCTTTATCCTCTATTAGGGTCATGGGGGGGGTTCCCCATGCCCATCCAGGGGAGAACGTTTCGGGCGCTGGGCAGATACACCCAGGACAGGGCGCCAATCTGTTGCTGGGCGCACACAGAATCACACAGACACACTCTATATGGGGCAATTTTGAGAATTCAAATGACTTGATCCTTGTTTTTGGACTGTGGGAGGAAACCCACGAAGACACGGTGAGAAATTGGAAACTCCACTTAGATTGGGGTTTGACCCGGGTATCCCTAGCGCTGAGAGGCAAAGCCACCATGCCGCCCAGTTTTTGATTTTATACCCTGAAATGATGCCGTCATGTGGTTGCCCATTTTTATGTGCACATCCTATATTCTTAACCATTTGCATTATTTATCATCATTTAATGCCACCTGTGGTGTGACAGTTTTGGGAGCAGCTCTTCCTATTCTAGTGTGACATTACTTATGAACTCAGCCTCACTAAACGCTTTGGGGGATTTTCAAATACAGTATCTGTTATACCTGTTAATATTGGTCAACCTTGACATGACCAATATAGTAATAAAGTTTGAGGTCCTATATAGAATAGTCAAGGTTATGGTGGGGAGATATGCACAACAGAACAATATTGCTTCTGCTCAGGTGGTCATATAACACAGACACATACAGAGTAATTGTTTGAGCTTTGGTCATCATGAGCAGACTGACAGACTACTTTTTTTACACTGTGTCAGGGCTTGATAGTGGTGCTGTTTCCAAAACGTGTGCATGAGAGGTGGATAATCATCTGGCAGTTCTGCAATATTACTATTGTGGGGTCTGTTATCAGACATCACACACAGAGGAAATGGAGGTGGCTCAAGGCCCCTCAGCAAAGCAGAATGGCATTTTGTCCTGAAATGTCAGTGTTGAATATCATGCTTGATATTTGCTCGATGGAGGATGAAACCAGAATGAATAACGCCTTGATTTCCCACTCATTTTATGTAACGTGATATAATAAATTTAATAATAAAGTTTTTCCGGTTTTCTGATTCTGTATTCAGGTTGCAGGTAGTGTATGTCATACTTAATTAATACCAAAATACAGACTGTTATGCAGTTATTGTAAAATGGTAGCATCAGAAACCATTACACTACACTACACTACAGATACTCAGTGTCATTAAATAAAAATCATGCGGCAAATATCAATTTCTAGCGTGTTGCTCTGTAATCTTAAACTGGCAGTTGACCTGAATGACACACCAACATTTAATAATTGTGCCTTTATACATTATAGTTCATATAGAGTATAAAGTTTCTGTTGGTTGTGCTGCATTTTTTATTTAATTGTGTATAAAATGCATCATATTTTATTTTTAGAGTTTATTCATTGTCTTCCATTTAAATGGTTGTGAGGTCGGAGGTTATATGTATGGTGGTGATAATATATCACACACACACATATTCAGAAAAACACACTATATGGGGAAATTTGATGTGGCCAATTCACCTTGCATTCATGTATTTGGACTGTGGGAGAAAACCCACATATACAAGGGGAGAACATGCAAACTCCATCCAGATCGGGATTTAGTACCCAGATCCCCACACCGAGAGGCGAGCAGGTTAACCACTACAACACTGTTCCAGTTAATAATCAATTAGGACTGAATTAGCAGGGCCTTGAATGTTTGTTTTATCAACGATGCTGTTAGCTAAGACTTATTAATTAATAACTTGTTTGTTGTATCGAGTCGTAATGATTATTTGCATTATTAATAAGACCTTGTTTTTATTTCAATTTGTTTTGTAATTTATGTCACTTTGGATAAAATCATCTTCCAGTCATTTGCTAAATGTAAACAAAATGCCACGTTAGTCAATGTCCTGCGATTATTATAGTATAGGACTTGGTACCTCAGTGGTTAGGGTGTTGGGCTTTCCATCTCAAGGTTGTGGGTTCAAATCCTAGGTCCACTGTAGTTACCAATGTTGGTCCTTGAGTAAGACCCTTTTAACCTTCATTGCTCTAGGGTAAATAAAGCATCTGCTAAAAGTAAATGTCTTTAATTCCAATTCTTCATTCATCCATTTGGAATTGGTGGTTTGACCGGCTGATATAAGAAAAATAACTGGATGCTGGTCATGTGGCGCTCCTTTAATACTCCTTTCAATCAGGATTGTAAGCGAGTACTGAACAGACACTGGTTTCTTAGATGAGTCTTGGTGATAAACTCACAGAACTAAAGATCTCCAGAAGCTTGTGACCATGACTGACGTTCTTCCTCCAGCACTCCTCATGTTACCATGTTCCTGTATAGACCTGCCACTCTTGGTGACATGACTGCCCCCAGTTACCATGTGACCGGAATTAAAAATGCTTAAGATGGGTCTCAGAGGCACAGGAGATGAATCTGCACTCACTGATATCCATCTGTAATCGGCTCTGATGGACACCAGGCTTTGCAGAGGCAACTCTGACAGGGATCACATTGGCAGGAACTGAAGTGGAACAAGACAGAACTCTCTTGGAACAAACTTGCATGACTTCCACTGACAGACACTGACATTTTGGTGACGTCCCTGTCCGGTTCAGCATGACAGGAAATGCCATGAGATCACTCACATAAGGATCGGTTCTTTCAGCTGATTAAACAAGTAGCTTTGCAACATCAAAAGTTATGTGACTTTTTTAAGGTTCTTTCTAAAGAAGAGTAATACTGCTTCAGTGGCCAAATATATTTTGGACTATTATTTGGTATCAATTTTGAGTTATTTGTTAGGTGGCCATTTTTCATTCCACAATGACTGTCACTGACTGTGACTGACTGACTTCATTAAAGTGTAGTTAGAGTGATTGCTGTGTGAGATTTAGGGTCTTGTCAAGGACCCACACTGTAAGTTTAGTAGATGTAAGATTTGAACCCCCAACCTTAAGACTGATATCTCTGCACCTTAACCTAATTCATGCAGCTATGTCCAGCTATGGTGTGCAATAATGCACACCTTTGAGCGCTTCACATTCATATCAATGCGTGATGCACAATACATTATTTTAAATAGTCGAGCGAGTCGACCCCCTATGAGCAATTAACCTGTAACCTGTTACTCAGCGATCAGTGTTCACTTTAAAAACCGGACTATATGACGTCATGTAACACCAGTTTATTAATAATTTCATTTTTAATCAAAGCGTTAATGAATCACACCTTGTTTTTTTTTATTGTGGTGTGTTTGTAACCATTTTTTAAAAGTAATAAGGCACTCGAGGTTGCGTATTCTTAAGAATAAATCAGTTGCACTTCCAAAATTTCTATATTTTACTTTCTATTTTTCCTCCAAAATGTATAATAAAAAAAGATTTTCAAACTTTTTGAGTATGTTACATGAATTAGTTTATAAATGTGGTTTTAATTAAACAAGTAGAAAAAGGTTAATAATTAAAAACACTAAAATCTACTCTCTAATCTAATTATTTGTTGAATAAAACTTAAATGACAGTTACAGCTTTTAAGATTTAATTGCGATTTCAGAAACTTTATTGAAAGTATATTTTCCAAATAACGAAGCCTGAGCTATTTGCAGTTTTAATGATGTCATTTTGCTGGTGCTGATGTTCTGCAGCTACTAGTTAGTCTTTCAAATTTAAAGGAGCAAAAGTGCAAGTCAGCTAAGGACATGCACTGGAAGGACTTTTGTGTCCCTCATGTGTAGCGATTACTGTGTGAATAGAGCCTCATTAGGGCTCTGACCTGAATTAATGAATTTAAAAGGCTAGTTGTGACTCTCTGGTGACCGAGGACCTAAATTGCAAGCTTTATGTACTGTCACAAGAAAACACCCAATTGCTTATTTGACCCCTTAACTGCTTGAAACTTGCCACCAAGCATAGATTAACATCTTCCCTCTGTGGTTGTTAAAGGACTGATGTATAGTTTAACCTCATTTACCCCCGTGATCAGAATTAAAGAACATCTCAGTCCAAACTAAGGGCGTACATATTATTACAACTTATATAATACAATAAACGGTGGCTTGGATCCTAATCTGGGTGAAGGTTCCATGTTGTCCCCATTTCTGTGTGGGATTTCTTTGGGTTCTCCAGGTTCCTAATTGGTTATTAGAGAGGTCGGAACAGAGGGGTAGTGGTTACTATGTTCGCCTCTCAGCTCTGGAGATTAAAAACTGATCTGGGAGTTTTCACGTTCTCCCCGTGTCTATGGGTTTTCTCAAAATTTTTTGGTTTCCTCCCACAGTTCAAAAATATGCATTCAAGGTAAATTGAATACTATAAATTGCCCAATCGAGAGTGTGTGTCTGTGCGAGTGAGCGTGTCCAACAATAGTTAGGAGCCCTGTCCTCGGCGTATCTGCCCAGGGCCCAAAATGTTCTCCCTTGGATGGACGTGGAGAACCCTCAGCAGAAGATAATGAATGAATAAATAAATATAAACTGCACTCCAGCTGTTTGAAGGCCAGGTCCTCAGTATAACCATTACCTTAAAATAAACTCAGTACACAGCACCAGTATCAGTCAAAAGTTTGGACACACCTCCTTTTTGCTTCACTTACTGTTCTCAGTTCCACAGACCAGTCCATCTGTTTGTGGAATACAGAGCAGAGCAGGTCTTATGTGGTTGGTGTGTTATTCTCATTTCAGCAGTTTGGAGCAAAAAGGGGTTGTGTCCAAACTTTTGGCTGGGACTGTCTGAAGTAAACACTACATAAAGTAGATAAAAGTTTAGCCAAATGACATTTAGTAATTTTTAAATAAAGCAATATTGAGTTTGTAGCTAATTATTCATTAAATCAATATTTTCTGCAAATCCTTAAGCACAGTTCCAAAAATTTTTAGTGTGGACTGTGCAAGACTTTTACAGTTTTTCTTCAAAGAGTCCATATTAATCATTTACAGTGGAACCTGAAAACACTCCAAGAAACCCAGCTGTAGTGACATCACAACTTTATCTAATACACTTTATCTAAATTATGTTATTGTCATGGATAATAATTTATATTGTTGTTTGTTGAAATGAGAGATAATTTTAAGTTTAAATGGATATGATCTCATCTGATGTTTTTTTTTTTAATTGGAAACTTTTTGTAGGAAACCAGACATAATAAAGCAGAAGAATGCATTTCCTCCGAACTTCATCCACTCTCTGGACTCCACTCACATGATGCTGACTGCCCTTAACTGCTACAGGTGATTCTGTTCTCTGATACCTAAATATGTCAACCCCAGACAATGTTGTCCGAACATCACATGGTCTGCTCTGAATTTCTCTGTCTGTGTAATGAACTGGATTTAGATTCATGTGCTGTTTACGTTCAGCTTTTGATATTTTTTTTAGGTATGAGCAGCTCCCCATCCATAAAAATGCTAGCACTGTAAAGCTGCTTTGAGGAAAATGTACTATTGTGAAAAGTGCTATATAAATAAATGGATTTGGACTTGAGCTTTTCTTAGAAACCCGTGGTGCTGAGAAGAAAAAAATTGGGAACCACTTCAGACAAAAGTTCTGAATCTCATTGCTGCTCTAGTTAGTTCTTTTGGTTTTGCCTCAGATAAACTAAATTCACCAAATTGCCCTGTTTGTGTGTTTGTATCCCTCCCCAACTTAAAGCCCATCCAGCACCCGTACCATGACCTGACTTTATGGATCAACTCTATATAAATTTCCATAGTTTGATGTGATGTTATTGTTATATAAACTTATTTAATTTATTGACCATAACTTTATTTTTTGCATGGTCTTTGTGTATTTAGTGCTGGTCTGACCTTCGTATCGGTTCATGACTGCTTTTGGACCCATGCTCTTACAGTGGACACTATGAATAAGGTATGTGTAAATCAAAGCTGCTAATTTTAGCTGTAATTAGTAGGGAGGCTTGTGTTCATTAGGGACTTTGAAACAACTCCTGACCCTCTGATCAACCCAGCACTCCGACCTGCACATCTGTTTCAGAGGAGGCTGAACCATCTGTTCGTAGAGCACCATGGCACAGTTTAAACTTTTTTCTGCTGGCCTTGAGTTCTTTAATGAAATGCCTACCTATATTTTAACACTATCAGTTTCTGCAGTTAAATCGTATAGTCACCCCACTTAAGCTTGTACTGGGTCTTTTTAAATATAAGGGATGCTGGTATGGACTCTTTCCTTCCCTATGGCTCTAAACGTCTCTGGATTTTTAGTAATGATGACAGTGTCTGGAAATTCGCTCAAGGTCAGGCACTTAAACCTTAAGCACATTCAAAATTCCAATTCATCCATAAATAAGTCCAGTGGGGCTTAGGTCAGATCTCATAGATCAATGGGTTATGATTATTTGAACAAGAAACTAATTGGAAGATATGAACCATCAAATTGATTGTGAGAGTGTTTCTGAAAGTAATTTAGGGGAAAAGAACTCACTTAAAGGGCGTACATACACGCTTAATGATCTTTATTTGGTACATATTCATGATTTAAAACACCTATTGGCCATTTTTTCAGTTTTACTTATAATATCTCATCATTTTTCACTTAATCCTATACTAGGGACTAAGGTCTTATGGGTTTCCCCAATGCCCATCCAGTGGAAAACGCTGGGCACACACATACTACAGAGGGACACTTTGGATAGGATATTTTAGAGCAGTCAATTCACCTTAAATCCATGTTTTTGGATTGTGGAACACAGAGATAACCCATGCAGACACAGGGAGCACATAAGACTCAACCAGATTAGGATTTAAAACTGGATCCCCAGTGCTGAGAGGTGAACGTGCTAACCACTAAACCACCAGCCACCCTCTTATAACATAGAGGCTCTTTGTTATTGTAGTGTTACAGAGATGTTTTTCTACATAGATTGTTACTTTCCTTTTCTCTATTGTCTAATAATCACGATTCCCCCTCGGAACCCAATCATGCGACTGCAGAGACACTGAGTGTAGTGGTCTGTTAGTGTGTGTTATGTTGTTAGGATCAGACATGGCAATGCTGCTGGAGTTTTTATACAGTGTGTGTAAGGGAGGAAGCAGTTTGAAGTCTTAAAGAACTAAATGATCACATGTTTGTCGGCAGGTGTGTCGGGAGCAGTTTGTGGCTTTGCACAGTCAACCCATCCTGCAGGAGCTCTCAAAGTTCCTGCTAAGGAAGTACTGTTCAGGAATGCCGTAAGTCATTACACCAGTATGACTTTATCGAACATTTAATACAGTTATTTGCCAATATTTCATTTTTTTAGCATCTTTATCAGCTTTCATACCTTTAATTAATTAAAGGTAATTTAATTACGTTTTTTTTTTTTGCATTTATTTAGTTCAGCCGTTTGTCTAAACTGCCTCTTTTTGGCCAGAAAGAATAAAATATTTAACTAGTGCCAAAAAATGCATATAAGAGTCCATTCAATGCATATAAAATAGCTTATTAAGTCAAAACAATAATCATTACTAATAGGTCTAAATGAGCAGTCATTTACATGTATTTCCACAAGGTGGCAGCAGTAGGCCATTTATAATTCACTTAACTCACTGCTGTTGACTAAGATGCATCAGGTAATCATGAACATGATTTAGGTTGCCAATTAAAACATCCATTCAGTGCATAGAGTTCAGACATTTCTAATTCGATTTTAATGACTTTCCATTTAAAACAATGACGGAGAATATCATACTTTTTGACAAACCAATTTCTCTTAAAAACAACATGAACCTAACAAGCCTCACATCCCAAAAAACTAACAAATCATTTAGTCATTTTCCGTATGTTGAATATATTGCAGTACCCTTACTTAATTATTTGTCTATTCAGTAGTTAATCAACCTTATAAAACAGGTAGTTCAAGTCTGATTGGCTGAGCCGTTTGTCCAGCTGTGACATTATTGACAATAATGCACACCTCTCAGCGCTTTACATTCCTATCAGTGCGTGATATACTGTATAATACATTATTTTAAATCTTGTAGCATAAATGAAAATATATTGATATAAACACTGAGCCAATTACTGATAAGCAGTAAACCGGTATTTCGTTACTCAGCAGTCAATGTTTATTACAAAATGACAATTTTCTTTCATGCTAACACATTTATTAATCAAACCTTGTTTCTTTTTTTTTCATTATTGTGTGTTCGTAACCATTTTATGAAAGCAATAGGGCAGAAGAGGACATGTATTATTGTCATTAAATCACAAGAAAGAGGTGGAACTGTACTCCACTTTGCATCGTATCTAACAAAACCGCTTTTCCTTGATTTATTCACAATAATACACACCCTTTTGTGCTCTATTGCTTTATCATCCACCACATTATAGTCCAGTTTTATTTATAGCTATAGCCAATAAGCCGACAGAGAGTTACAAATTTGGAAGTATCACCATTACCTCTGTTTGCAGGGAAGACGTTAAAACCAAGAAATTTCTGGAGTACAGGCTAATGATGCAACTGCTGGGCAAGGTACCAGAAACAGGTGAGTGCAGTTTGATTGACAGTTTGTTGAATAACCACTGATTGGACTACAGATTCACAATGAGCTTAATCTGTAAACAGTAATTTCATCAGCCAGACAAATGACATTAAAAAGATTACAATTCAGTTAAATAGCTGATCTGCTTATGCAAGTGCACCGTACTTTCACCCCTGACCTATAAATTATATGCCTGCATATCCTGATAGGCATTTGATTGATGCCATATTGCCCCCGCAACCAGTTTTCTCTTTGGCCAAATGACTTACTGAGGTTCAGTTTAAAGATGGCAGCGTTCAGCTCATGATGACAAACAGGAGTTAATTTAAATCCGAGTTAATAGACAGCTCACGTAAGCTCATCGTTTTTGCCAGTTCACATCACATAACTACAGAATAATTCTGATCTCGATAAATGTTTGATTCATTTAGCACACAGCTTACATTATTACTTTTAGATCCTAATAACAAATCACAGATCAGAACATGTTCAACATTTACAGAAACAGATACAGTAACTTATTATAGGATATCCTTTCTCTTGGTTACTTGATACTTCAATATGTACGTCTTACAGATGGAGAAATGCTGCCAACATGACGTGTGCATAAATACGTGGACATGTCGGTTTAATATTTTTAGGAGTAAAAAAAATAGTTATTCCTACTTACAAAATATTTAAGTTTTCTCCTAGTAATTTTCTGACCATTAGTTATTGTTCATTCATTCATTATCTCCTGCTTATCCTCTATTAGGGTCGCGGTGGGGTTTCCCATGCCCATCCAGGGGAGAACGTCTCGGGCGCTGGGCAGATAGACCCAGGACAGGGCGCCAATCCATCGCTGGGCACACACTCATTCACACAGACACACACTATATGGGGCAATTTTTTTTTGAGAATTTAATTAACTTGATCCATGTTTTTGGACTGTGGGAGGAAACTGGAGAACCCGGAGGAAACCCACGCAGACACGGGGAGAACATGGAAACTCCACCCAGATGGGGATTCGAACCGGGAATCCCCAGCGCTAAGAGGCGAACGTGCTAACCACTAAGCCACCATGCTGCCTAGTTATTGTTATGACCATTAAAAATATAAAACTGACTTATTTATTATTAGTATTCTCACATTTGGGTATGAGGCCTTCATATTTGTAGGTATTTGTAATATATTTGCAGTTAAATTCAAACTAGGTTCCAGTACCAATACACAAGGTGATCTGAGGATGGTTAAAAATACAATATTTAGACAAAAGTATCAGGACATACACAAGTATAGAAAGTCAGGCACCTCTCCAATTTTTTTTTATATGTTTCCAACTTCCAAACTGGGAACAGTTTGTATGGAAGTCACTTTGAATAAAAGTCTCTGCTAAATAACCAAATGTAATGTGTTGGGATTAATGTGTTCTACGTCCTGATTGCTTAAATAAAATCTGTATCTTTTCAGGTGACTTCGATCTTCACCGAGTGAAAGAGTCCACTTACTTCTTTAGTTGACGAGGCTGTAGGTCTGGCTTTGACTCCCGGATGTTCTCCAGCTGCGCATAGAGACTTGAACCTGACTGCGCTGACTAAACCAGATTGATGTCACTCCTGCAGCGAACATCTGCACAACGTGTTCCTGTTTGGAGAGCATCCATAGACGACACAGCCGAGACCGGAACTGGTGTGCTGGTGATCTGTAAAGGTGATGTGAGGTCGTGTGAAGGCAGGTGGGCTCTTGTGGGGGGGATCTCAGCAGGGGTCTGACCTGACTCCTGCACCCGGCAGATTGAACCCTCATTAATAATCTACACTTGAACGGGTTTTGCAGTGACCCCCGCCCATTCACCCAGCAGGGGCACGGTCTGCTGCTCTCATACTCAACAAGCGCTGATGGATGCTATGGGATGCTCTGATGCGGGTTTATCACTCAGCAGGCATTCTGATGATTTTGTCGACCTTGTGTAGTCATGGTTGTGAGTGTCAGACTGTACATGTGTTGATCACTGTATAATAAATAGGAATTTAATAGAAACTATTTTAAACTTGCTGCTTTGAGAATGCAAGAGTGAATGCAACAGAGAACCAACAGTGTAGTTGGTTTTCTTCATAATCTTTTGACTTGTGATGTTCTCATTTGTAAGTCGCTTTGGATAAAAGCGTCTGCTAAATGACTAAATGTAATGCAACTTTTTCAGAATGTCTTTAAAAGCTAGATTTGATAAGGTCTGCTATAGTGGTTAATGTACAGCCTCCATGTTGAATTCAGTTTTATATAGATAATAGTTAACATTTGGAAAAATTCAAGCATTTTATTTAAAACAGTGCATCTAATGATCATGCAGTAGATTTGGGTGTCTGTGTTTTCATTTTAGGCAGGTTCCATGAAAGATTTCTCATTTTGATGGCTCACCTGATAAAAGGAGAACCAGCACCACCCCTGTGAAACATTCAACAAACCCCAGACTGTGAAACATCTACTTGTAGAATGCCCTAAATATATACAGCACAGACGCTCTACTAAAATACCACAAACACTGAAGGAAGCACTGAAACCAACAAACACAAAGTCCTAGCCTACCTAAAGATCACTGGATTAAAGTTCCAAATATAAAATAAATTAGTATGGACATCTAGATGCATGCCTAACCTCTCTTGCCCTGTAGATAACGTAAGAGTATACGGGGCGTTAAACAAACAAACAAAACAAAATTTTGATGGCTTTTTGAAATATGTAGTACCACCAGCCACTTGGCTTGACTTTGCCCGGACTTGTGATGAGGTGCCCATCACACCTCCCATTGGGAGGTGACCCAACCCTCCGAAGAATGTTATCATCACCATTTTGAATACATACCAGTAAGTATTAAGGCAGTTCTGCAGGTTCAAGGTGTAAGTTGTGTGGGGGGTAAGTGTGTTTTTCAGTATTGCACAAGCATGAATTTTACGCAAAGTTAAAAAAAGAAAGAAAAACAATTCAGAATGGTAAGGTTTGCACATTTCAAATCTATTCTATTCTAAATTCTATTCTTAGCTGCAGCCTTTTTTTGTCTGACATCAACAAACTTTATCAGCATTTTTATCTTGAGTCCCCGACACCAAAATCTTGTGAAAAGTCTGAGCTGGAACTTCCCCCCAAGGTTTTAAAATGGGATGTCGTATAACCCGGGCACACAGTTTTTATACTATATTGCGCAGGTTCTTTTGGAATAAAATTGGCTGCTGTGGTTGTAAATGTCAATTGGATTACTCTGATATGGATTGCAATCGGATCTTGCAGGAACCCGGACATGCAGGACCTCGAGAAAGCTACAGTGCTGCCGTTCATGCTCCAGCAGGCATCACATGAACATAATACAGTGAGGGGCTGATAATCTGCTCTAGTGTGCTATTTTAGTTTCTGAGCATGGATGCTGATATCAAATCCCTCTCTGGTAGCATCTTCCAATTCAAGTACACAAATCTCTGTTTGGTTGCATGCAATTGAAAATTCTCTAAATTAAGTAAAACTTCAGTAAGTAGCAAAGAATTATAGACACTGTGCAACCTGAAGTTCCCTGGTTCAATTCCCGGTCTCACCAAGTCCTATGGCTGAAGTGCCCTTGAGCAAGACGCCTACCCCAATTGCTCGCAGGTTCCGTGTACGTGTTCTTACTTCACCAGTAGGTATGTGTTCTAACTTTCCACTGCTCTGAGCATGTGTTCTTCCTTCACCAGTGTGTTTCACTGCATGAATGGGTTAAGTGTAGAGGACATATTCCTCTGTGTGTAAGTACAGTAAACAAAATAGCTCATTTTATTACTTTTTCACTATGTAAGCTTGTTAATCATTGTTCTTTGCTGCAATAAGAACCTTTTTAAAGCTAAAACCCATCATAAGTATAGTGCTGGGACAAACTGTTCTTCATGATGCTCCAAGGATCCTGACGTGACCTCTCCAAAAATGCTGCTGCAACATTGATGGCATGAGGTTACCTGTCATTTTAGACTATTTAATTAGTTCCACTCATAGACAGTGTTTGTAGTTCTAAATATACACTGGTTTTGTAGTCCATTTTACTTTGTTCTCTTGTGATCAGGACTACAGTGCAGTAGTAATTGGGTGGTGGATAATTCTCAGCGCTTTTAGGATTACAGAACTAAAATTGGTGCATCAGTTTGAGTTAAGCTGCTACTATTCGAGCATATGAGACACATCTACCTCATTTCTCATACGTGTAGATGTAATCATAGAAACTGTGGTTAATCTGATGCTGCAGTTTGTGTATGTCATCCACAAATTCATCATCACTGTTTGAAGAATGCTTTCTACAGAATTCTGGTGGCTGGATATTTTATTTTTGGTGGCTTGTTTTTAGTTCAATTAAAGTTTTAATATTTCAGCAGCATGTAAATGTCACTGCATTGCTGACAATCATCCACCACCTGAATAATACCTGATCTTTAGGATCCTGATCATTAAAGAACATTGTAATTGGGACTAATAGAGTGTGCTCAGAAATAGGACTGAGGTCTGTAATCTAGAACTATAAGGTGAAACAGAACACGGATGGTGAGTGTAGAAATGATATGTAATATGAAATATTCTGCAATTTCCCCCAGGGATTAAAAAAGTATTCTGATTCTGATACTCACTATTTAAGTAAAGTCATTAAAAGGTATGTTTTAAAAAACAGTTGCGTAAAAAAATGAGTCTGTTTTTATATGTTGTGTTGGTTCATATGGAGGGTGAAACGATTGCTGCAATGTGAGCACTGAGAGGCTGCTGCTGCACTCTGGAGCACTTATACAGCACTATCACGGAAATTACATTACTGCAAAGCCACATTCCAGACGTACCCTGATTATCTAGTGTAGCCAGGTGTCTGGTGTCCATTTAGTATGTCACATACTGAACATTCACCAAGAGAAGCTCCAAGTGTTTCAAGGTATTTATGCTTTTTTATTAAAGTCTTGTAAATGTAAACTGGTCCTAATGTTAACCCCTGTCAATGTTTCAGTTCGACTTTCATTATAGATGCACGTTGTAGTTCTACAATTACAGACTGTAGTTCATCTGGTTCTCTACATATAAAGTCTCCTTTATGCTGGTCTTTAATGAGGAGAGCAGTTGCTATTAAAATGGTGGACCATTCTCAGCATTGCAGTTGCACTCACAAGGTGGTCGTGTGGTGGTGGTGTTGGTGTGTTCACCATGTCCAACTAGTAGAGGGTTCTAGACGCTGAGCAGATACAACCAGGACATGGTGCCAATTCATCCCTGGGAATTCAAACCTGAAACCACAGTGCTTACAGATGAATGTCTTTAGAAATCATAAAAGCTTATTTAACTATTTTCAGTTTGACCATATTTTTGCACCTTGAATACAATAAACACTGTATGTCTGTATGTCATACATTTTTATACTCTTTACTTTCAAGTCCTGAGATCACTGCAGGACAATGGTTCACTGTTATTATTTAGAATGACTGAAGAAACCTTTGGAAATTCCTGCACATCCGTTTAACATTCCTCCAACTACAGTGCAGAGCTGTTAATTATTTTGATGCTCTGTCAGATCTCTCCAGAACACAAAGGGGAAACGCCGCTTTAGAGGAAAGGTCATGACTGAAATGTTATTTCTCTTTCTCAAATATACAAATGCTCAAAGACTTAAAGGGTTCAGAGAAATAGATATGAACACTGACATTGCTGTTACCCCTGAAACTGCCTCAAGTATTTAAAGAACATTCATATTTTCCCTTTAACCTTGTTCTCGGTTTTAGTTTGGCCTTATTTTACACATCGCAAGAAGTTAGAAAATAATAAGAAGTAAGAAGTTAGAAAATAATATAAATTTACATCCATACCATAATTACCAGAGTGGAGTTTCCATGTTCTGCCAATGTATGTAAGTATTCCTCAGGTTCTGCAGTTTCCGCCCAGAGTCCAAAAACTTTAAGGATTTAAGGTAAATTTGCTGCCCTAAATTGCCTCAATCTAAATTGCTCCTATATTGTGTGTGTGTGTGAGAGAGTGTATGCCCAGCGATGAATCAGCAACATGTACTGTGTTTATTGGCCCAGTGCCTGAAACCCCTGGATGGGCATGGGGAACCACCCTTTAAGAATGAGAATGAGAGTAAATGAGACCATTTATTCATTCTGTTGGGTTTCAGGGAGCAAGTGAAATGAAGAAAACAAACTGGAATGTTTTCACTAAACCTTTCTCTTTATTGAAAGATAAACCCAAATCACAGAACAGAATCATCCCCAGCCTGAATGCATAGCAAAACGCGCAGCACATTCCACTGACAGCGGTCACCAGCCAGGCTCCCTTCCCTTGACCAACAAGTTCTTTATTGCTTCAGATATTACTGAATTTGGCAAACAGCAGTCAAGAGTGGGGATTATCTTATATTTCAAAAGAAGAGAGGAACTTTGATAGCGTGTGTTTAATCTGAGAGATTTTTGGGGTTCTTTAAATCTGGTTCTTTAAATTAGGCCTTAAACAATTAGTTTAAATTTAAATAGGATGAAAAAGGATGTATTTAGTTACAGTAACACCTGTACTTAGAGGGCATCTACAGTATTTGAGGGGTTATAATTAAAAGCAGTTGTAAATTTATTAAGCCAGTTAAAAGACTTTTTTAATTCAACAGTAATCCATGAGGTTCTATGTGGTTGCGATGTAATCTGAGGCGACTACAGCTATTTAATTATTAAAACACACAGCTTACATGTTGTGTTGCAGCCATCAACTGGAATAATTAATTTCCTATGGCAATATTAGGGGCTTAGTGGTTAGCACGTTCACCTCTCAGCGCTAGGGATTCCCGATTCGAATCCCAATCTGGGTGGAGTCTCCATGTTCTCCCCGTGTACTCGTGGGTTTCTGCCAGGTTCTTCGGTTTCTCCCACAGTCCAAAAACATGGATCAAGGTCAATTGAATTCTCCAAATTCTCCCATATAGAGTGTGTCTGTGTGAGTGAGTGTGTGCCCAGCGATAGATTGGCGCCCTGTCCTGGGTGTATCTTCCCAGCGCCTGAAACGTTCTCTCCTGGATGGGCATGGGGAGCCCCCACCCCCCACCCACCCGTGACCCTAATAGAGGATAAAGCGGAAGTTAATGGATGGATGGATGGTATTATTAGTGCAAGCTCTTGGTTGCAGTACCCACATCCAATTACATTCCCTTTTACTTCATAAAGTCTGAGGTGTAGGAAGTATGGGATGTAAAAGCAGGTTGTAATATTTAACGTAAATGGGTTCAGGAAATCTCATGGCCTGTAAATAAAAATCAAACTGAGATAATAGTTCTGTTTCTTTACCTCACACACACATACGTTGCATTAGATTGCATTTGGAAGGAACCCAGTCCATTCAGAGGCATTGCTATCAGTAAGCAAATTGCTGCTTTCGGATTAGGACCACCTCTCGCTGCCACTGGTTTAATATTGCTGAGTCTTTGATCAAAACTCTAGGATCTATTCACTCCAGGTAGAGGAGATTTGCAAAAAAACCACTTGTAATAAAGAGTAACTTTTTTATATTCAGAAGCATATAAGCTTTACTCGTGTCCCAACTCACTAGCTATCGGATCGTCTGAACTACAGTATATAGTAGGGAGCTGGTACTGTTTGCGTTTTTTTGTGACACAACCACAAAAAAGAAAGCAAATATAATGAGGCAAACTGTGGGAAGAAGCTACATTGCTATTTATGCTTGGGGTTACATCTTGGTGTTTTAAACTTTACAGAGTTTCTATGGTTAGTAGTATTCTGTCAAGTCTTAACAGTTCAGGTTCTGCCCCTGTCCGATATACATTCTAGATCCAGGACGTGATGAGGACTGGAGAAATTTACTTGCTGGACAAAGAGATATGCACATATTCAACTCAAACACTGCCACCCCCTGCCCGTTCCATCAGGGTCACAAATTGGAAGATAATCTAGATCTGACTTTATGGTCTGTGTCTGGAAGGCTTATTACTGAATCCTTTTTGGGCAGTCCTGAGTCATGGCTCGGCCTCATTTGTGGCAAGGAGGCAGGTGGAAAGGCTCCTACTGACATCTGGTGCTGAAGTGTCATTCTTGGAGGAATGGCCGCTCTGAAGCCCCCAGGCCCCGGCAGGTTAGGTGATCCGATGGAAGTGGAGGACACTCTTGTTGACTGTGGTGGACTTGGGGCAGCTGGCTGCACGATATCATGGGGCAAAGACGGCTGGGACGCCGAGAGCGCCCGGGCATCCTGGGTCATTGTGCTCCTGGCGCCAGGGGTCCGTTGCGTGGGGCTGGGTACGTGCTGCTGCACAAGGGATAGCTGGGAGCCCGAGGGTGCCCCCATGGGACTGGAAGTGTACTGAAATGTTCGCCCACTAGTGGCAAGTGGACTCTGTATTGGTGTGCTCATGAGGGCAGAAGGAAGGGCACTGATGGAGAACTGTGAACCTGGAGGTGTCTGCTGGGTCCCTGGACTGGAAAGGCTCTGGACTACTTGAAACCGGCGGACCATACGAGGAGACTGGAGAGCAACATGGCTTCCCAGAGGATTGGCTATCTGGGGACAGAAGCTCATGGCTACGGCCTGCTGAAGAGTCGCGATGGCCGAGCCCGTTGCAGGTTGTTGAGCAGAGGAAGGAAACATCGTCCCGTGGGTGGAAGTGGTGGCTGACATGGACCTGGGTCTCTGTAGGTCCACCAGCTTTACCATCTCCCGGTCATACTTTACAATCTCTTGAATCAGCTCATTTTCTCGGTTGTTGAAGACTCCAGAGTTGAGGTCGTGCTGGACTTTGTGCATTAAAATGGAATTCTTTTTGCCTAAAAAAAAAAAGGCGATTGCAAATTAAAGACAGCAAACCATTACATTTTTATAAGGACACAACAGAGGAGGCATGCTTGCTACACTCACTATACAAGCAGAAATACGTGGGCAGTTTCCCATCCTATTGCCAAATCATGGACATGTAAAAATTACATTTACATTACATTTGGTCATTTAGCAGACACTTTTATCCAAGGGTTAATCACAACATCCCTGGAGTAATGAGTGTTAAGGGCCTTGCTCAAGGACCCACACTGGTATCTTCAGTGGACCTAGCAACATTGCCCTCTATTATTAACCTATTATTTTTTTTTTTAATGGTACCTTCTTTGCTTTTTCTGTTAATCAATTAAATCTTAACAAAACTGGGTAAAAATAATATATATATATATATATATATACAGTATATATATATTCATTTATTCATTATCTCCCGCTTATCCTCTATTAGGGTCGCGGTGGGGTTCCCCATGCCCATCCAGGGGAGAACGTCTCAGGCGCTGGGCAGATAGACCCAGGACAGGGTGCCAATCCATCGCTGGGCATACACTCACTCACACAGACACACTCTATAGGGGCAATTTTGAGAATTCAATTAACTTCATCCATGTTTTTGGACTGTGGGAGGAAACCGGAGAACCCGGAGGAAACCCACGCAGACACGGGGAGAACATGGAAACATATATATATATGGCGGCACGGTGGCTTAGTGGTTAGCACGTTCGCCTCTCAGCGCTAGGGATTCCCGGTTCGGTCCGGTTCGAATCCCCATCTGGGTGGAGTTTCCATGTTCTCCCCGTGTCTGCGTGGGTTTCCTCCAGGTTCTCCGGTTTCCTCCCACAGTCCAAAAACATGGATCAAGTTAATTGAATTCTCAAAATTGCCCCGTTTAGAGTGTGTCTGTGTGAGTGAGTGTGTGCCCAGCGATGGATTGGCGCCCTGTCCTGGGTCTATCTGCCCAGCGCCCGAGACGTT